>JABFEA020000048.1:1324676-1339481 GCA_019775915.2 Cyphomyrus plagiostoma
CCGCACCTCCGTGCACGTTCTCCGTCTGCCCCCAGGCATCACCAGGAGCTGCGCTGGGCGCTTCTATCAGCAGCTGTAGTATCGGATGACTGTCATTAAAGAAGCAGCTTTCATCCGTTACGGAATCCAGCCTCACTGCTGCTGGGACGTCTGCCCGGAGTTGACACACAGCCCTGTTTAGATGATGTTACAACGTCAAGGGAGTCTGTCTTTCGTGGGCCGCCTCCCCTTACGGCCTCCTGACTTACCGATTTTCATCACGATGTCGTCAGACTCAACCAGGATGTTCACGGTCTGCAGGGTCACCTGCCTGTCTGGGGACGCAGAGAAGCTGGTGCTGTCCCCAACTGGGAGTTCTTTCCCCGCTGTGTCAGGGCCTCTCCTCCTCCTGGGCTCCCTGCTGTTCGCCCTTCCTGTGTGACCCCCGTAACACTCCGGACGTCACACCAGGAAGTGCCACCACGGCGCCACCGCCAGGATTAAAATCTTTCGTTTTACTGTCGCTCTCCAGCCCTATGCAAAGGAGTGGAGCAGCATCTGCGCGTCGTCCTCTTGGGGCAGCGGGCCGCCGTACGTCCTCTGCAGGGTGGCCTGGATAAGGGGGAGGAGCTTGTACAGAGTCAGTGACGAGCAATGGCACCTTGGAGCTGCATGACTCCCCATTTGATGGACGCCTGTTCTGTCACAGGTGGTTTTTCGGGAAGATCCCGCGGGCCAAAGCGGAGGAGATACTGAACAAACAGAGGCACGATGGGGCTTTCCTCATCCGCGAGAGCGAGAGCGCCCCCGGCGACTTCAGCCTGTCTGTCAAGTGAGTGCTTGGTTTATGCGCGCACATTCTCTCCTGCCCTGGCTCATGTGGTCATGTGGGGGTGTGATGATGCCATATTCCTGGGAGGCTTGCAGAGTGCTTCCCCCTGGTGGCTTCTTTAGGCACCAGCTCTCATCTCTGTAATTGCTTTTTTATTAGTTACATAATTTTTTTTTTTTTTTTACTGAGCGCAGTTAATATAACTATTCTTTTTCTAGTTCTAAAATAAAAACCATGGGGGACTTAATTGCCATATTTATACTACCTCTGTAATAATTTAAGGTCAAGGTTTGACTTCTCATCTTGACAAAAACAAGTCACATGACTGCCATCCAGTCACCCACTCTAATAGCAAGCTGTACACCGCCTGTAGGTTTGGGAATGACGTCCAGCACTTCAAGGTCCTGCGTGACGGAGCTGGAAAGTACTTCCTGTGGGTAGTCAAGTTCAACTCTCTCAACGAGCTGGTGGACTATCACCGGTCCACGTCTGTGTCACGGAACCAGCAGATCTTCCTGCGGGACATCGAGCAGGTTCCTCAGGTGAGGCAGTCAAACCACCCCACCCCAGCACAGCTTGGCCACCATAGACTTGGAGCACAGGGGCAACTTGCTCATCTGGCCACACCCTTGCATTTCCTTTAGTGGTCTCTTGCATCTTTATTGGTTGGTTGCTGTTGTAGATGCCATGGTGTCCCCAAACGGTTCGGGCGATTTTAATTAGCTGGCGCTGCCGAAAGGGGGCGCTGTGGAGCACTAGCAGATAGAGGCTCGTGGCGTGCCGCTCCTGCTCCTTAGCATCTCCTCCCCCTGCAGAATCCGACGTATGTGCAGGCGCTGTTTGACTTCGACCCCCAGGAGGATGGCGAGCTGGGCTTCCGGCGTGGAGATTTCATCCAGGTTTTGGACAACTCCGACCCCAACTGGTGGAAGGGGGCGTGTCACAGCCTCACCGGCATGTTCCCCCGCAACTACGTCACCCCTGTCAACCGGAACATGTAAAAGAAATAAAGCCACCCCCCCCCCCAACCCCAGCCTCTCCTACCCTTCCTTTCCAAGTGCCCCGCTCCCCCAATTCCTGCCCAGAATCCCTCCCTCACTCTCACCCCATCCCACGCCCTCTTCTGAAGAGACCCAACACAACGGTAGAGCCTGGAACTGGGAAAAGAAAGGAAGCGAAGAACGAGTGAGAATCTGTCCGGTGTGACCCAGCTGTGCTGTTTGAGAGAAGCTGCCTGAGAATGTTTGCCAGGCCGGCAAACACCGCGCTCGCCGATGAACTGTCTAACAATAAAACATTTAAATGATATTAAAAAAGAATGCGTAAATGGAGACAAAGAGAAACTGGCATAGTGCACCGAAATCGTAACTTAAAATGGTTTCTCTTAATTTATCTCTAAACCGCTTCTGCTTTTCCTCCCCCATTTTGTTCCTTTTTTTTTTTTTTTTTGCGCATGTTTTAATCACCTTCAGGAAATTCCAGTAAATTCTAACGCTGTTAAAAGATTAAAATGCAATTAAGATACAGTTTTGAATGACAGCTGAATTGTGCCGTGTAGAGCAAGGGGGTGTGGGGATTTAACATTGGCCTTCTGCTCTGTAAAGAAAATACATAGAGATTCCTTTTTTTTAAGAATATATAAATATATATATATTTGTATGTGTATGTCTTTCACCCCCCCCCCCCCATCCCTGTCTCCCCTGTATATGTAAATTATGTTCACCCACAATAGTCTGGAAAAGACCTCTTAGGTCTTGAATATGACAAATTGTCGGTGTGATTGTTCTGGATTATCTGACAGCCTTCAGATACCGTGGAGTAGTTAATGATCGGCCTGATCTGTTCCATCTTGGGACCCCTCCGCCCCAGTGCACCCTGAGCCATCAGCCCAGTTTATCCAGTGTATTGATGGCAGCCGGTCGCCAGCCCACCAGAGGCCGGAGCCGCAGGCCGAGCAGCCGCACGCCATTTCGGCCACCAACATTCGTGATGCTTTCGTGCTCGCCGGCATTGCTGTGCGCACGCTGCCCGGGCCTCCTGGAAGCCTCTCTGCTCCCTTTGAGGCACGGCGCCCCGCCACGCACCCCACTCGCCTCTGGATAGTGCCTTTCCCACTTCTGCCATTTCGGCGCCGTCGCCCCTCTCCGGTATCGGGTCGGTCAGGAGTCCCAGCGGTGCAGAACACTGTGCGTAAGCATCCTGCCCTGTGCCCCCCTCCCCCTCCGAAAAGTCCTCCTGTTGCCATCCAAGAACACTTTTTATTTAATTTGTTTTTTGCCTTCACTTACTGTTAGGATACTTTTTTTTTTTTTTTTGCACTTTTGTTTAGTTTTTGTTTTCCTATTAATAAAGATGATTCCAAAACCAACTGAGTTTTGTGTGCAAAGATTAAGTGGATTTGGGAAGCTTATGTCAGTCCATGGCTCAGCAACTATTTTTCTTTTCTTTTAAACGGAAGGGAACAAGAGCTATTGCAGTGTTGATCTGTGCCCTTACTTTAGTGCATGCATTTAGGTGAAGTACTTGAGAGAAGCAAAGCGCTAACATTTTCCTGGTGGTAACACTCTAGTGTTTCTGTCCTGCAAATTCTAGCCTACTCCACTTCCTGCTGGTAGAGCTTGGCCTATCTCTGGAGCGTTTTTGTCCAGGTTAAATGTCACCAGGCAGCCATGAGGGCGAATGGCTCTTAGAAACGAAGAGTCACACAAGGTGAACTACACCTCTGCTAGGTCGGAGACCTTGGAAATCAATATGGCTGTGCTGGCTTCCTCTGGGCGTCACTTTTGTCACATAGTGTGTGCTCCACACGTTCTTCACCGTATGAACAGTTAGAGAAGTGCATTTGTAATCAAAAGATTGCTACTCAGGGTTTTGAACCAAAGTAGCACCCCCCCACCCACCCAAGCACTGCTCCCTGGGTGCTGAATTAGCTGCCCCTTGCTAAGTCACGATGTAAGATATGGGTTAAAGACAGAGGATATATTTCCTTATGCCTTATGTGTTGTGGTGTGTCGACTGGGACAGCTGTACATATGAAATCGCATGAACTGATGTCAATTACTGATAAGCACGTGGGGCAAAGTTTACAGGTAGGTAGGTAGGTGGGTGGGTGTGTGGGAAGGGAGGGTGAGGATGGCAGTTTAAATGGGTAAAAGATTTTCCTTGAGGAAAACATAAGTTAAGGCAGTAATAACTTTTTTTTCATTCCTCCTTGACTGTTTATGCTTGACAGTTTCCCTTTAAGCACATCTGATGTGTCCTGAATCCTCTTCTCAGGCCGTTTAGCCAAAACTTTTAACTTAAGATCGAGAGGCCTGTTCTGTGACTGAACGAGGCGCATGTCAAACCTCAGCCCTGACTTTATTATTCCCCTGGAAGCAGGCTGTGCTTTCCTGCGGCTCGCACAGATGGACCTCAGACGGTCAAGTGGTGACACAATTCCTGGGGTTTGTACCGTCGGCGTTTGGGTTGCAACTCCAGGTCCTTCCTGCCGCGCCCCTTCCTTGCTGGGGTGCCCCCTCGCCGCAGGGGCTCCATCCCTTTGCGGAATGTGGCGTAAGAGCAGCCGGCTGCCTGTCAGCTGATCTCTGACTCACCGCCGACAGTCCTGAGCTGCTGGAGCAAATGCGTTGTTTTCCGAAGCAAGCTCGTTGTGTTCCCCTTTTCTCATTTGTGATAGGTATGTAAAACAAAAGTTAAAACTGAAGCCCCTGTCCTGTTTGTTAGCGTGTGAACTCCAGTGGTACTTGTTGGACTGTTGTGTATTTCCAAAGCTAATTTTATGACGCTGTCAGCGCTCTCAGGCTGTCATTTTCAGTATTTCGTCTGATTCAGATTCAGTTAATGAATACGAGGCAGAAGGAAGCTACAGTCATTTATTTTTTCCCAGCAGAGTCCCAGAATTAAAATGTTGGCATTTGGCTGGCTTATGACAATCCCAACAGTTTTTTGATTTAACACGTACAGGAAATATAATACATTTTATTCTGCACGGGTTTTATATGATGGCTAACAGCACATTAACTGTCTGTGATGACTGACCAGCTTGTGTAAAATGTTTTCCGAACAGATTCTTCCCCCCTAAGGCAAATCATACCTATGACCTACTTGTTTTCCCATATATTATACGGAGAACGATTTCTCATATGCGAGTATTTCAAAACAGTCAGTAGCCTCCAGTATTATGCGCGTCCCCGGTCAAATGCGCGAGAGAGCAGGGAACCCCCTCCGTTATGTCGTGCACGCTCGCCTCATGCAAATCTATACAAATAGGAACATTCCTGACTGCAAACGTTGACTTTTTTTGTACCGTTACCTAATCTTATCTAACTGTGATATCTATTCTTTCACAGTGCTCAACGGTAACGCCAAACAATTGAGATCTAAGCCTTCTGTCGCAATCCAGCTTCCTTCATGTGTACTTGTAGCAAAACAGATCGGTAAAGCTAGGCTTCTCCCTAACTTTTAGATCATTTTGGAAAGGAAACTGCTTGTAATAAAATAAGTATGTTTAGGAAATTGGATCGAGACACACGTAAGTGCAATATAGGGTGAGACAGTGGCAAAACAAGACATTTAAAATTTGCCTTTAATATATTTATTTTCCTTCTATATAGTATTCAGGGGGCATTAATGTATTTCGAATGGTATCAATTTGGGATTCAATACATTGAGATGATTCTATGATTTTTTCCAGAAAGCGGGTTTTCACAAAGTGTCACATTTTAACAGTACTCACCCTAGTTGAATAAGTTAACTGAGAAAAATCCCCCAGTCCCTTCATCGGTGATACGCAAAAGTGCAGCAACAAGACAGGCCAGGCAAGCAGCACGGCCTGCGGCCCTGAGCTGGGAGGGGCCCCGCCAAAGGTGACCAGTTATATAGCATGCGCTACAAGGACAAATCAGCTTTTTTGTGTGTTGTGCTTTTTCACAAAAGTGAAAGGTTGTGTATTTATTAAATTCTTTGTTGGTATTAATGTAATTAATCTTACCATGCTGGGGCAGGGGGAATTTGAGGGCCTCATGGAGTTCGTTGCCTAGGGCCCCCAAAGTCCCTAGAATCGATAATTAAAAATGATACGATACTTTAAAAATATGAGAAAGGGTTGCAGTATTTACCAGGGGAGTTTCTGGCTATTTTTAAGATCATGGGCTAGGTTAAGTTTACCTGGGGCTTGACTTTTACTTTTTTCTAGAGAAAAGGATTGGCATAGGAGCTAAACTACACGGGGGTATTACCCAGAGTAATGTGACCTATGTGCTCCCATAGCACTGTAGTGAAAGGCACAGAAACAGAGGCACCCCTCGAGCACTTTCTTGTCACGCTTAATACCGACGCTACGCGGTGCCGTGTCGCCATCTGGCGTCAGAAATTCCTCACTGCATACGACCGAGAACTCGTGGTTTTTTCCGCAAGGGTTCCTCATTTACTGTGTTAAATCGCCGCCGATTTGGGGCCTATGCAGTCCCGCTGCACTAACGGCGAAAAGCAAATGTTGTGTTCGGGGAGAAAGAACACAAACGACAAGCCATACTACCACTTTTTCATTTTCCTGGTCGATTCTGGACTCCTTTGGGCGTGCGAAGCAGAAACGTGACGCCACGCCGGTTTCGTCCTTCTTCGGCCAATCAGCGATCGCCTCTTCGGCCAATCAGCGGCCGCCTCTGTCAACCTAGGAAGCAGAGGTATTGGTGGTATTTTATTTAGCTGAAAACAGTTTATTAACAGTTCATCGGTGATCGCATGATAAACAGCAGGTTGTGAAGCCGCTTCGGCTGAGCAGCTGCACGCTGTTCCGGCCCGCCCATTGGTGCGGTCATGCTGCTCACGTCACGCCGCTAGCCCGAAGGTGAGTTTGCCCCCGGCAGACCGGGGAGAGCCGGAGCGAGAGTATACAGCGATTTTATTTGATGTGTCATGTTTGTCCATTTTTAATTTAATATGCGCTAGACGTTAGATTATAATTAGTTGATTTCCTGAAGCAGAGCTCCGGTAAAGGTGGGTATAGCTGTGCTTTCACGGAAACTGTTTGACAAGGACAGACTAGATGTAACTTGTAAGGGGCGACCACGCTGTGTCCTTCAGTGACTGAGATACACTGCCTGGTCAAAAAAGTTCGTTGTACCGCATTTAGCTTTGATGATAGTGCACTTTTGTCAATGCACTGTTTCTTGGTGCTTATGCAACACCTCTACATTTTGTGTTCATCCGGATTTCTTGTTGGGATCTTGAATTGATGACAGGGGAGTTGAACCACTCCGCAAAGTCTTATTCAGCACATCTCAAAACACTTTCACTGGGGTTAAGATCAAGAATTTGTGGTGCCCTATTCACGTGTGAAAATGATTCCTCGTGTTCCCTGAACCACTCTTTGACAATTCGGACCCGATGAATCTTTGCATTATCGTCCTGGAATATGCCCATGCCATTAGGAAAGAAAAAATCCACTGATGGATAGCCTGGCTGTTCAGTAGATTCAAGTACTGACGCTGCTGAGCTGTAATAATGTTCCAATCATCGGCTCTTAAGTACTTGATTTAAATTCAATCGGTGACTTTTTTTTGGCCAATGTAATTCCCATATCTTTAAAACGATAGAAATTCAATATCTCGTTGAAGGTTTCTTGACATTTTACTTGCAGTTGCAGAAAAATACATTACTCATGATATACTCATTTACAGACACTCGAATAGTATTTGCACATAGTATTTATCAGGACGAGACAGTGATGTTCTGACAGCTGCATCGCGCAGATGCAATGGATAGAGCTATAGCGAAGCGAATCTCTAAATAAGCAGCTAGATCAGTGCTGGCCAGAGCATAAATAACAAGTCGCCAACCCGCAGACTTTACAGGCAAAGTTTTAATTAACAGAAGATCAGCACATTAAGCACAGATGAGCAATTAAACAGCGAGGTAAATAAAAATCAGTGTACTTAATAGTTACAGGCTGTTTGAAATCTAATCAAGTGGACTTCAATGCCATACCCTCTATATACACATATACAGTGTGAATGAAGTATTATTCCCCCAGGACTACTGTGCAACAATAACTAGCATGTGACAATGAGAGAGTTTCGTGGTACTTAAAGTGTAAAATGCAGTGCAGTATAAAACATGGGGGTTGGACGCAAGGGAGGTGTGGCTGTTCTTAGGAATGGGTAGGTGGTCAGGAACGTAGTGAGTGTTAAGTGTCCTGACAGCCTCCGGGGGGAAACTGTGCCTATTGCCAGATGGAAGCAAGAGAACGAGTCAGTGGAAAGGGCCTTCCACAATGCTGGAAGTTTTGTGGGTACAATATTTGTGGAATGATGTGTGACATTCTGCTTCCTGTCACACAGACACAGCTACCACCACTAGGGCGGCGACACAGCAATGGTGGGCTATGACCCGGACGATCAGCGCAAGGTCTTGCCACCGGAGAAGGCGGCCTTAGCGGGGTCGCTGTCTGGCATGGTGACCCGAGCCATGATCAGCCCCCTGGATGTCATCAAAATTAGGTTCCAGGTGTGTTGGGTGCAGTGGGGTGAGCCATGACATGTGTCCATTTGATAAACAGTCACCTGTACACATCGATAGGCCTGGAAACACACACTGTATAATGAGAAACACGTACAGATGCCACCCTGCCTTGAATTCTGTAGCTATTCAACCCTGCCGTGAATTTTGTAGCTGTCCAGTCTGTAGTGTTGCAAAGGGAAGGAAACTTTCCAGAAACTTTCCATGGAAACTTAAGCTGGGGAATTTTGGAAATACTGAACTCCATGGAACTCCACATGAGCTGTTAGGTATGGCAAAGAAAGCAAACTATGAATAATACGACATAGAATATAACATATAAGCAAAGCATTTTAATGCAGAGGCTTATTTTTGGGTGTTTTTATGTACATATTTATTCACAAGCACTTGGATACACAATGATATCACTATTAGTGCCATCAAAATGTTTTTTTTTCTGTTATAGGTTAACCTGCAATTGTCCAAATTTCCAGTATATTCCTGATTCCATGAAAAGTTTTCCAGAATTTTGCAACCATATGTCATATAACTGTCACAAGCATAACAGAGAACCCTGTTCAGGAAGCTTCTGGGGTGGGGTGGGGGTCTCTGTCAGGAGTGGATGTGGTGATACACATTCCTCTGCCCATTTCCCCAGCTTCAGATCGAGAAGCTCTCGTCCCAGAGCAAGCAGGGGAAGTACTGGGGCCTGTGGCAGGCGTCACGCCGCATCCTGTCAGAAGAGGGCACCACCGCCTTCTGGAAGGGTCATGTCCCTGCTCAGCTGCTGTCGATCTGCTACGGGGCTGTCCAGGCACGTTCGATTGCCGTTTAGCGTGCAAACCACCATCATGGCTGGGCTAAGGGGTCCAGGTGATGTCCTTACAGTGCAAATCATTTTACTGCCTGTGACCAGTTTGAGGTCCTCCACATGATTTGCAAGGGCCTAGGTCAGGGGTGGCCAGTCTTATCCGCAAAGAGCCTGTTTGTGCTTGGATTTTCACTGCAACTCCCTAATTAGATTACTAATTGGAGGACTGATTGGCTGAAGAGTCCTCACACCTGGGTTTGAACAGCTGACCTAAAGGTTATCCCAAAAACCTGCATACACACCGGCCCTTTGCGGATAAGACTGGCCACCACTGATCTAGGTGATGAACTGGGAAAGGACTGAATAGCTGTCATTGTTTGTTATACCGTTTATTAATTACAGTACCACTCAAAAGTCTAGACACACCATGCCACATCACATGACCTGGCCACCTGACCATGCCGCATCACATGACCTGGCTACCTGACCTAAACACAGTAGAAATGGTTTAGGAGGAGTATGACCAGAGAGTGAAGGAGCAGAGGGCAATTGGTGCTCAGCATATATGTGGAGGACAGCTGGAAAAGCATCCCAGGAGGGGACCTCATGAAACTGGCCTAGAGGGGACAGTAGGGGCAGCCAGTATCTAGAGCAACTGGGGTTAAGCGCCTCACTCAAGGCCCCAGTGGTGGGATCACGCTGCCGACCCACAGAGCTGCCCCCCCCCCCCAACAAATTATAATTTTTTTTTTTGTTCAATACTTTTTTGGTCAGTGTATAATTCCATCTGTTAGTTTATAATTTTAATGTCTTATAATTTTTTTAAAATGTAGAGTACAAAAAAAACCTTTATACGGGTAGGTGTGTCCAAACTTTTGGGTGGTCTTGTATATTTATGTTCCTCAATCTGTGGCTGAAATTAACTTTAGAATTGCCCCCCCCCCCCCTCCAGTTTACCAGCTTCGAGCTCCTGACAGAGCTGGTGCATCACAGCACCCCCTACCACAGCCAGATGCCGGCAGTGCACTTCGCGTGCGGGGGCCTGTCGGCATGCTGTGCCACTGTGGCCTGCCAGCCGCTGGACACGCTGCGGACGCGCTTCGCCGCTCAGGGGGAGCCGCGGGTGAGAGGGCCCCGCCCCCTTCAGAGGAGAACACAGACAAGTGGGGGGGAATAAAGCACTGCTGTGTAGCACGGCGGCATGTGGTAGGGTGGTAGTGAAACCACTGATGTTTGTGTAGATGCGAGTGTGTGGCAGGTAACATCTTTACATTAAGTGGGACAAAAGAAAATAGTTGAGTTTGTGTAGATATCCTTTGATACATCAGCACAGGGAGAGTAGATGAATGCCTTGGTAAGGTACCACATGTAATTTATAGGTGTAATTATACATACAATTATAAATGGTGCTGTATGTAATTGTAAATGTAATTATTTATAAAATACCCAGAATAGTGTGGACCTGTTTGGCTGGAGGACATGCTGGTAAGACTTTTACTTTAGGCAGCGAGGGTAATAACAAAACAAACATGCTTTATTTGCTATTTGCACAGGTACAGGTACATGTGTATTGGAACACTTCTCTTCACCAATCTCGTCATGCCGCCCATAGCTTGCGGGTTATGATGCAGGGTCAGCCAACGAGCAGGGCCCCTTGACTGGAGGTTAAGGACCTTGCTCAAGGGCCCACTGACATGTGTCACTAATATAGTATAATATAGTATTATGCTATTACTTATGTATTAATCAACTAAGTGTCATTTCCATGCTAATTTCTTGTTAATTCATCATACATTACTCAAGCCGTTACTATATTTACTGTATCTTTTAACTCTGTAAACCTTTGTGAATTATTGAATGAACAAGTAATGAATAACAGGTGAAATACTGATTTCATGTTTGTTCATCATTAATAAATCATTATGCATCTTATTAGTGACTATATTTGTTCATGATTTGTACTTCAGTAGTAACTGAGTTATTAATAAGCATTTATGCCCCATCAGGTAAAGTGTTACTGACGTGGAACTTAGCATCCCTTGGCCTATGTGTCCCACGCAGGTGTATCGCAGTCTCCGGCATGCGACATCCACCATGTACTGCAAGGAGGGCCTCCTGACTTTCTACCGTGGCCTGGCACCAACTGTGGTGGCCATCTTCCCCTACGCCGGCCTGCAGTTCTTCTTCTACAACATCCTGAAGGACATCCTGTTGGTTCAGTCCAAAGAAGCTAACTCTACAGGTGGAGACCGTAGGACATATGAGACTTGGCGAAACACAGGAGGCTGGGTTCATAGGATGGTGCCCGGCCTAAAGGCCACGGTGCAGCCTTTGGATTTGATGTAATCTCTATGTTCTGGCACGTGGTGCTTCCTTTGTGTCGTGGTGCTTCTTCCCTGCACTCTCTGACAGACTTTTTCTTTTTTTTTTTTGTAGCTAGCTTCCGGAAATTGCTGTGTGGAAGCTGTGCTGGTATCATCAGTAAGACCATCACATATCCCTTTGACCTAATCAAGAAGAGGCTGCAAGTTGGGGGCTTTGAAGAGGCCAGAGCCCCGTTTGGGCAGGTGGGACTCTGATCAAGCTCTACACCACCATTTAGACATTTTTGCAAACACTGAGATTTTCTACATTTGCATGTTGCCATTGATTAGCAAGTACTTTTATTAGCCAGAAAATGTCATATCTTTGATTCATCACAGTAACCTCTTCTAGCAGGTACAACAGCAGAGAAAATTTAAGGCATTCTTTCTATATGGGATTTTACATTAACTAGTGTATTTAAAGTTAAAGGACAGCCGAGAATTTGACTCTGCCATCACGACACGACCAGTTAAAGGGATGTCAGACATGCACTGTTACACACTCTTTCCATGTTATAAAGGACATTTGTTTTATTAGACTTATATTTTCATATATAGTTGTCAATAACACAATGCTTAATAACACAAAAAATTGGCGGTTTATGATAGAAATGGAAAAGTGGTAAAAACTGATGGTGTACATTGGTGACCAGTGTGGTGAAATTAATCTGTATGCAGTCGAGAAGTTCAATAAGAGACAAGCAGGCAGACATGTAACAGTCTCAGGTTTTTCTTGCAGTTGATACTCTGCAGTCCAGCGGCTTGCTGTCAGTGATGCGTGTCTGTGTATCACCCGCAGGTTCGCTCTTACCAGGGATTCGCGGACTGTGTGGCGCGGATCGCCCGGGAGGAGGGTCCTCAGGGTTTTTTTAAGGGGCTCTCCCCCAGCTTAGTAAAAGCTGCACTATCTACCGGATTCACATTCTTCTGGTATGAGCTTTTCTGTGGCCTTCTGAGCAACCGGAATGGGAAGCAGTGAAGTGTTGGATTCTGGCATACGGGGGTGGCGGTGGGAATAGGAAGGGGATAGAACACTAACCTTTGGAAAGGAGGAGGAGCCTTAGTCAGGCGCTCAAGATGGACATACCCATGAGAGCAATTCTCACTCCTGTCCATCCAGTTCTATGGGTCAAACTATGGCAGCTTGACAGCCAGTTTACATGCAACAGGAGGGGATTGTGTTACGCCTGCATCAGCTGTCTAGTGTAGGCTAGTCCTGGAAAGACGCACAACGCTTTATACGAAGTTTACGTCTCTTCTGTCTTGTACCTTTCGGCCAACAGGTGGGGCTGTTTTTCAGTGCAGGGCTCCTCATGTTTTAACCAAAATTGCTCCATGTGGAGACTGAATCTCTGACGCTACGACAGAATATCCAGGAAGTATGTAGCGTTTTACCAATGTTACCATGAACACGCCAGGCAGCTAAGCGAAATCTCACTGAGCGAATATTTAAATGTTGCATAGGGTACATCTTGCTTTTTATGCTCTGTGGCAACTTTAGAGATGACATACTTTTCCAAGTCTCTTTTCACAGCATTTATATATCTGGAAAGTAATATTTGGAAGTAGGAAAGCATGTATTATATAATCTGATTTATTTAAAATTTTTCTTCTTAATGTTTTATCGATGGTGGGATTTTTAGACGAGACACTTGACAGTTAAATATGGCTTGTGGGAATAACTGACGTTGTACTTGGCTATTACTCAGAAACCATTCCTGGCTAGTGCTAAAGATACATTGCACAGCAATTAACAGAGAAACCGTCCACATTAAAGCCTTGACTTAAAAAAAGAAAGTTTAAACAGGTTTCGCTTGATATATAATAATGGAGCTGCTATAAAAATAGCTTATCCTGAGAAATCCACAACATATTTTTTACTTTCTATGTTAAATGTATATACAATGTGGTTGGGGATCAAATGTAACTGCATATAGAAATATGGAAAGTTTGTTTTTTTTTTTTTATTTAATCGACAAGTCCAATGTAAGAAATTTACTCATGAAATAATCACGATAAAGGCGATATCATCTGACCGAATGTGTCTAATTTTAAATTTACTCCTGTCAGGGATTTAGCTTCAGGTTTTATTTTACAAAATTATAATAATCACAATTTTTATTTACAACTTAATGCAGCAGTAGGTGGATTTGACAGTGCAGAGGTTGGATATTATGAAAATTAATTTAATGTCGGTAAAAAGTAATTTGCTGGTCATTTGGTATCTAAGATTGGCCTATTATTATGACTTATTATTATGACCTATTAAAATATTTTGTTTAAAGGTCCAGTGTAATCTGGCTTTGTGAGGATGCTGATAATTGTCTTATACAGTACTGTACAAAAGTCAGTAGGCAGTAAAAGGATAGCTATTTTTCTGGAAACTAAGTGAATTTGCTCATCACAAAAAACACACAATTTAACATTCTAACCTAATTATTAATCTAATTATTAATCTAAATTGCTGTTTAAAAGTCAGTGAGGTATTGATTCGCCAAAGGAAGTTAAGTGTGCTTGTGGTTGAGTCAAAGAATACTTTGGTGTATTTGGCCACAAACACTGGGGTGACTGTAGGAGAGGTTTTGAAATGGCTAAACTCACGTACTTTGGCAGACATAATTTTACATGTACATGAAGATAATTTATACATAATTTGACTGCCTAAGACTTTTGCACAGTACCGTACTTCACCAAAGAATATAACAGAAGGATTTTGTAACCTTTTAACAACCAGTAATGTCCCAAATGGCAAACACTATGTTTTATAAAATGACGACCTGACAATTTATTGAGTTTACACTTTTATTTCTTTGTTACCTTTTACGGAGTGAACTCGACTTGATTTCCTGCATTTAAAACTTCAAGGCCTTAAGTGGTGTTCAGCACTAAACGGCCTTAACGCCACTATGTTACGCGTGTGTTGCTGTGAATGGTGCATTGTTTTATTTAAGAATATTTGGAGTACCTTGATTTTTTTCTGGTGTATAATCCAACAAGGAGAAGATGGGAGTGTTGGCACTGAAATGTTGTGTTTTATGTGATATGTTCATTAAAAATGTATTTTATTGAAGAATGCCCAAGAGGGGGCGCGTCCGTCTCATTTTTTCTAGTTGAGAAGTCAAACGTAGGAAATTTTATTCATGAAATGATCACGATAAAGACATCATCTGACCGGACGTGACGTAGCGGAAGTGAAAACAATGAGGAAAGGCGGAATGTAAACATCGCGTCGGCAGAAGTTGAGCAGAAGTAAGCGTTTGCACTTTTAAAAGTTATCAGTTTTTATATGTTTCTGTATATTGAGCTTTTAAACATGCATT
>JABFEA020000048.1:1339581-1353923 GCA_019775915.2 Cyphomyrus plagiostoma
GCAGAAGTAAGCGTTTGCACTTTTAAAAGTTATCAGTTTTTATATGTTTCTGTATATTGAGCTTTTAAACATGCATTTAATTTTTGCATAATTTTAATAATAGGATTTGCATGTTTTATATTGTTTTCTGTACCTGCTTTTTTACTCCGTCAGAGAATCGCAATTTTCTCGGTTTACCAATAATCTTGTCGCTACAAGGCTAACAACGAACGGGAATTACGATAGACTTAGTGTTAGCATTACACTTTTCCTTTTTATCAAATCTGTGCTAAATAAAATACGTACACAATACGTTATGTCAGATTTTGCAAGGTAAATGAAGAAATGGAAATGTAACCATGTAAATTCCGTAACGTATTCACAGACGCACGTTTGGCTGCGCATAAAATTTATCTCTATGTTATATGCTACATTCGATTTGCTTTTGTGTATGAAACAGAAGCAGCATTATAACGACTGCGCGTTTCTTGGTGTCAGAATCGCAGCAGACCGTACACCTGCGCTTCCTCTAAAATCCTTTTTCGGTGACAACTACATGATAGATTTAGTTGTCTTTCAGGCAAGTGAAGAAGAATAATATTTTAAATATGAGGTAACTGGGTTAGTTCGCTGTGCCTCTTTCTCTTATAAGGTGTAGCGGTGGTTTGTGAGACAGGATGGATAACGCTCTTAAAGATGAATACAAGATCCAGTCCTTTGACACTGAAACTCAAAGTTTGCTTAAAACGGCATTGAAAGGTAAGTTCTGTAACATTTGATTAAACAAGGAGTTTGCCAGAGCATATATAATCACTTATATAATCATATATAATCACAGCAAAAGCAGTACTTGAAGTTTTAATTCAAACTTATTCTTCCACATCAGAACCAAGCACAGTGGATCTGGAAAAGGTGTCCAACGTCATCATAGATCAGTCCCTAAAAGACCCGGTGTTCAGTAAAGAGGCTGGACGCATTTGCTACACCATCGTCCAGGTGCGCAATCTACTGACGTTTTTGAAACTTAAGATAATGACCAACATTTAGCGTGCCATGTGATTGATGTAAAGTATTTCTGTGAAACTGCCCCCTGCAGGCAGAGGCCAAACTGAACAACGGGAACGTGTTTCGCCGTAACCTCCTGAACAGACTGCAGCAGGAGTTCAGTGTCCGGGAAGACACTCGCAGCCGCTCGATTCAGGAGTGGGTGTGCTATGTCACCTTCATCTGCAACATCTTCGACTACCTCAAGGTACTGAGCGGCCCTTTAAATAGTCTGAGGTCAATAGGGATGTAACTGGATTCGGTGCTCTGAGATCTGCATCGCAAAGTGAGATTTGCTGGTTAGCTAGATAACGTGTCATATTTAAGGATTTAAGACTTTTTCTTTGTTCACTCACATTTAGCCCAGATTACCTCAAATCTGACAAGTTATCTAGCTAACACAAAAATTCAGCTTCATGGCATAATCCCTTGGTTTTTTTCACTCTGTATCCTGAACTTTCCACTTATTTTTAACATTGATTTATTTTTGTTTGGAAAGTAGATTGGACTAATCAACTGTCTCCTGTTACCAGGTAAACAACATGCCCATGATGGCACTGGTACATCCAGTTTATGACTGCCTCTTCAGACTCACCCAGTCAGACGCTCTGCAGAACGAGGAGGAGGTGAGAACAACGCTGGGAATCTTAGACACATCTGGGGCCTGTATCACAAAGCCACATTTCTTCTTTAGCCGGATAACTTGTCAGATTTAAAGTCCCCCAGTTTAAATGGACTTAATCTTCTTTCACTAACAATTAGCCCGTACCACCATAAAAAAATAAGCTTTTCTAGCTAATCAACAAATCTCACTTTGTGGTACAGGTCCCTGAGTTCTTGGCATTAATGCCTGGTTCGTACATTATGGTCACAGGCATTTTCTCGATATCACCACTTGCAACAAGAATTTTTTTTTGTCCCCATTGTGTACTTTGACTTGTTATACTGAAACGAGAGATGTGCACTTCAGCATTCTGCCCGTGTTACTCGTGAGAGCAGCTTTTTTTATTTTACTGAAACGTTTGGGCAGGATAGCGTGGAAGTCAATCATTCAATTTCATTTTGTGTAGTGCATTTTCACAATATTGCAGTATCCCTGCTAAAAGCACCCAGTGAGCAAGCCAGAGGCATTAGTGGCAAGGAAAACTCCCTAGAAGAGAGAAACCTTGGGAGGAACCGGACCCAAAAGGGGGCGCCCATCTCCCAGGGGCCGGCAGAGGAAGTCAAATGAGCAAGATGGCAAAATCCTGATTTACACCATCCAAATTTCAGCTTTAGAGTTCTTTGAGTTTGCAAATCCTCTTTAAAAAAAAAAAAAAACCCTGACCAATATCTGGATTAGCGTATCTGCCAAAGAGAGTGGCTGCCTGGCAGAGCGGGTTTCTAAGAGTCCCTGGTGTTCCTGCGGCCCGTCTGTCAGGTGGACTGCCTGGTGCTGCAGCTGCACCGCATCGGCGATCAGCTGGAGCGCATGAACGAGCAGCGCATGGACGAGCTCTTCTGCCTGCTGCGGGACGGCTTCCTGCTGCAGGAAGGCCTGAGCTCCATGGCCAGGCTGCTGCTGCTGGAGATCCTGGAGTTCCGGGCCGGCGGCTGGAGACTGACGGACACGGCGCAGAAGTACTATTACAGCGAAGTGGCCAACTGACGGGCCGGGGGGGTGAGGGGCGGGGGGGGGGGAGAGAGACGCCTGGTTAAAAGGGGAGGTTCCCACCCAAAAGGCCCTGCTGTGTCAGTGTCCATTAGGGGTGTATTCCTCTCTAACCTTTATGTAGCCGTGTGTTAGCCTCAGATTGGCTGCCATCTGTACCCGAAGATGGGAGCGTGGAGAAGTTTGCTTTGAATATGAAGTAGAATTACAAGTTGTAGGGGAGAGGAGACCAACCAAAGTGTATCTGAAGATTTAGCCAGAACCTCCGGAGAACGTTGTTTGGGTAGCAGAATCCGCCGGTAACTGGTGGCGAAATGTAGAGTATTTATCTTCAGACCGATTGGACATTTCCAGGGAAGTGCAGTGCTGCTCTGGGGAAGCGTGAAAGTCAACTGGGATGCGTAAGTCATGGTGGTTTTGCTTCGTATTTCTTCCTAAACTGGCCTCATATGCAGACCAGCCTCAGACTGTGTTTCTCAGCAGTTTGCCGATAGTTTAACCCGGTTCGGTATCCTTTCGGAATTAGCTAAGAGCGTTTTAGGTGAGCGAGAGAGGGCTGACGGTGTTCTGGCATCCTGTCGGCCACGGGCAGAGCTCACACACGCACACCTCACACTGACAACACGCAGCAGGGGAGACTCTCCAGCTACAGGATGCGCTCGATAGCATGACGGCTTCAGGGCAGCGTGAGCCTTCGCCTGGGAAGGTGCGGTAAGACGAGCCGGCTGCAAACACCCAGCGGAGATACAAGAGCAGCAATGTGATTCAGAAATGCCCGCGTCACCCCGACCTGGGCGGGGTTTTTAACTACGTGTTAATGCTATACAATTGGGGCATTTAAGTTGCTGTTACATTATTATAGGTCAGCCAGAGGTCAAATAAGTACAGCCTTCCGTGGCTTTACCTATCACCCTGTATTCCGTCTCAGCCAGCGTTACTCCAAGCCTGAAAGCTGATCTTCAGCTGTCCTACTCTAACAAATACTTTCAGTAGCATCACATAATTTTTACAATAAGGCAGAAGTATTTTCTTCCCCTCGTCTTCCAGGGTGTGAAAACATATTTGGTGCTAATGGTGATTATTTTAATAAAATGCTCTGAGCCAAGGGCAGCTTCATGGTACACAAATGACTGTTCAGCTTTAGCCACACACCATGAGGCAGGGAAGACTGCAGCAGAGCTGCTTAGATTTAGCTTTGTTTCCACCATCTTGCTGGTTCTCGGACTCTCTGTGCTTAGACTGTTAGTGGGGGATGCAGGAGCCCTTGAGAATAGAGCGGCTTGTGGAGTCTCAGTGCCGACCCGCAGCAGACTGAGATGTCTTCCGTTCACGTATACGCATACTCTACAGGATTGCCTTCACCAGCGTGGATAAAAAGCCTGTTTGCTGAGCACCTTACTCTCATTCCCAGGATGTGCGTGTCCTGCCTATAATGACTGTGCGTTTTCATATTATAGGTTACCATCACCTCCAGGCTGCCAAACTTAAATGATGTGTAATGCACATTTTAGGTTAAGCAAACAGTGTTTTCAGTATTACATTTACAAGCCTTTCGCGCAGACTGCTTTATTGTGATGACCAAATATATTGAATTACATTTCGTATGACCAGGATTTTGAGTACATTTACCTTTTTTCCATTATAACCTGGGTCTTTATGTACATTTAATAGAAAGTCAAAGTTTTAAGTTAAGAAAATCACTTTTGTACTATAGAATTTGTATCTTAATTGATGTTGAAATTGCAATTGTTTGAATAAAGATGTTTGTACCGGTGTTAAACGATCAGTAATATACTGTGTGGTTGTGCAGTGAAATTATTTAGCATGTGTGTTAAAGCATTGGATGATGTTTGCCCACTAATGCAGAAGTAATATCAATGTCATATGGGAGATTTTTTTTCTTTGTTCCAAATCTCTTATGTAGGCTGAGGGCAGTTCAGAGAGTCGATGTGCTATGAAGCATTTTCAAATGGAGGCAGGACCCATGGAGATAACAGCAAATGTTTATTATGGAAAAGCCAGGGGTCTCTTTCTGTACATGTGAGGCTGTATGCCTAGACTTCGACGGTACCCTCCTTCACGATGGCCAGCGCCAAGTTTCGGGCAAGTGCCAGTCGCAGCAGCTCCACCTTGGTGGCTTCTATGTCGTCCTCCTGCAAAATGCATGAGCACGAAGGCCCGTTAAGATTCCGTCGGCCCGCTCTCCATGCCTCCCACGTGCGGCCTGTTCTCCCCGCACTTAGTCGGCCTACCTGCAGGAGGCGATCAGCGTCCTGTGCGGCCTTGTCCGCCGTGAGCTCCTCCAGGCAATGCATCAACTCGTAGGTCTGCTCCGCCGAAAATATCACCTTGGGGAGGAATTTATTTATTTATTTATTTTTTTTGAGTGAGAAGGTATGTCAGTGACAGTAATCCCTCCACGATGGGGTGAAGGGGAGGGGGTGTCACTGCTGACCTGTTTCTGCTCCAGCAGGGGCAATGCGTCTGTTAACAGGGTCATCCAGAAGCTGCGGGGGGCGATCTTGGCCGTCATGAGGGACAGGAGGAGGCGAGCGGCCTCGGCAAACCGCTTCTCGCCGTACAGCTTGTGGAATTCGCGGTACTTCCCTGCGTGAGCGAACAGACAGCGATAGAGATGGGAGGCCAGCAGGAAACACGGGGAATCCCTTAACGGGGGGGGGCATATGCACAATTCTGTGACAAATTATGTATGACTGTGCAGGAGGTGGAGGAGTGAGAGACCCAGGGTGTCCAGGGGTTCATACCCAGGAAGGTGAGCCGGTCGCTCAGCAGCATGGCTGAGCCCAGATTGTCTATCAGGTCCAGGTCAGAGAAGGTCCCGTGGCTGCAGTACTCCTGCAAGAACCTGGCAGACGAGGGAATGGCGGGTGTGAGGCAGCGCCTGTGTGCAGGGAGTACGGCGGCCTGTAGGGGGAGCCCACCTCTCGGAGATGAGTGTGGCGAAGGCGGCGTCTTTGGCCCGGATGCTCCAGGAGAGGGCCGAGCCCAGCCGGCTGTTCCTCAGTGCCTTCTTGGCCATGATCTTGCAGATGCTGCGCACTGGCGGAGGGGGACAGGAGTGGGGGGGAGGGGGTGGCGTGGACTGACTGTTCAAGGCCGTCATTTCTGAAGAGTATTAAGCCTGGTTCATACTTCGCTTGTCCGCGTGCGCTTTTGGGCTGCAGATGGTCGTGTGCGTGGAGGCTTATGTTTGTGCTATGGACAGTCACGGTTGGTGTGCACATACAGCGGTGATATTGCACCAGACCAAGAGAGGGCAGATGTACTGCAGCAATCAGAAGTACAAGCAGTGCAGTGAAACAAGTAAACTGCTATGAACAGTTTTAAAATCATTTGTCAAGACCTGGGCGGTATTACAGTATGGAGGCATAGCGCGGTACTATAAAATCCTCTTCACAAAATTAGCTGGGAGCTCCCCCTCCCTGCCTGGTGAATTTTATCACCAATATTTCAATACTGCCAAAATAGTGTTGCTTTTTAAAATACTACATGCCTACTGTATACACACTGTTCCTCTGACCCTCTGCTCACCATAACCACTCAACAACAGCTGTTCTCTTTTGTAGTTGTCCGCTAATCCATCAAAGTCCATGCTGCTACCTACTAGAAATACCTAATCAATTATCCTGCACATGCAGTGTCAATTCTGATGGTTTTCATGACACATAAGAATCTGAGCTTCTGGCCCCGCTGAGCGCCGCTGGCCCCTGATGACCATACTTAGGTCGCTTGTCCACAACCAAAAGCTTACGTGGAAAAGGAATGAATTGGCCTTTTGGGTGTTTCTCAATAAGCGTACTTGACCAAACTTGGGTACCCATTTTACGTCATCTTCCATTGCCAAAGACCAGTTCTAATACTCAAGGACAGAGGACGGTAAAAATCCAAGGCTGTCATTCTCGCCCCTGCCCCAAATATCAAGGATGTAATCACTTGCATCCCCACCAAATGAGGCCAATTCCATGATTCAATGCGCCCCAAGTTCGTGCTTAGGAGGCAAGTTAGCATCAAGAAGCACCCTAAGACCGTTTGTTGATTGGGGCAGATGTATCGTCAGTGATGGGGCATGAGCATCTGTTCTTAGTAGCAAAACTAGAAAAATCTGACATCAGTTTTACTGGCCGTGTCTTCAGACACAGACTAGTCGCCGTGTGTGACACACCTTGCTCAGCCATCTGCCTCTGCTCGCAGATGCGCAGCACCTTCATGGCCTTGTGCTCAGTGTCCAGGGGCACCCGCTCTATCTGAAGCTCCAGGTAGACCCTGCCAAACTCGGGGCAGTGGTCGAAGTAGTCCACCGCCAGCTGCCACAGGCTGAGAGGACGGAAGGTGCCGTTCATTAAGTGGAGCCAAAAGTACGTGCTACATGTATACATGTGTATGTATCACAGGGGGGTTCAGACCAAGTCAGACTGCTCAGCGATTTGAGCAGAGGGACACTGAGGAGCGAACCTGTGATGAGTGAAGAGGCCAGACGCGTATTCCAACAGGAGGAACTCCCTCAGATTTGAGCCGAAGCTGCGTAACGAAAACGACAAATGGTTATAGACCCGGAGGACGTGGCAGCGCAGTGCGGCTGTGGAGTGACGACCGGGCCACTCACTGGAGGTTGTGAGACTGCAGCAGCTTGCAGTGATCCAGAAGGTCGGTGAGGTGAGCTACGAACCACCAGTTATTCAGGGCAATGCTGGTGCAGGGGGAAAAAAACAGACCGTTAAACCTGGGAGACGGTCCCCTCGGCCATCCTGCAAAACCGCATATCCACCATGGCAGACCACCAGCCTGGGAATATAGACGCTCCCCAGGTTACGATGGTCCCTGTTACAATATTTCGACCTTGCGACGGGTAAATGACTTTGCCCAGCTGTAGGCTGATGCAAGTGTTCTACGCATGTTTAAGCTAGGCTAGGCTATGATGTTTATTAGGCTAAGTGTAGTGCATTAAAATGCATTTTACCCTTACGATGAGATTTATCGTAACATAAATCCCATCATATCCTGGGGAGCGGCTGTATCTGAAACCGCTGTGATCTGAACGGCCAGAGCCTCCGACCTGCAGTCCTTGATGACCTGGTGAATGTCGAACTCGAAGGCAGCGAGCAGGATGCTGTCCAGGGGCTCCGGGCCGCTCCGGGCATCCAGGAACATGTCCAAGCTGGCCTGGAACCAGAGCCTGGTTTTACCCAGTGTCTCACACAGCGGAACGTCAGTCACACACTCAGTCAGGGCCGGTGGTCACGGCTGCACCCAGACCCTACCTGTGCATAGTAATGCAGCTCTGTAGGCTTCACGATGGGATGGCAGTATAGCAGACGTGTCACCAGGAAATGGTACCATGTGCTGAGGCGTTCCCTCTGGGCCAGGAGGGTATCTTCATCCCCAACCAAGATCTACGCAGATTATCATCATCATTCAGAGCCACAGACTGATACAGTGACGATTTTGTTTTCAGTCGCATCGCCCAGGCTTTACCCTGCAGAGAAGCTCCAGCTGCTGATAGCTGGCAAAAGATCCATCTTCCAAGCATCGGTTACAGTCCTGGTGCCACTGCCGCCACCTGACATCAAACTCTGTCTGCGTCTGTGTCCCGCCAGGCTGTGAGGTCATGTGACAAACACCACAGGCTTTTAGACGCGCCTCCGTGCAGCAGCGTGTGATGTTTAGGTGACTGGGATAGGGGGCTCTGGAATGGCGACCAGTATGGCTCTACGGGGCTTCTGGCAACGTACGCTGTAGACAGGCATTTTTGTGAGGAGGCTGTCCATCAGCTTGTACGCAGCCCTGGCTGCAGGCTGCTGGGAGGCCTGCTTCATCAGCATCTGTGCCGCCTCCTCCATCCGGCCCTGAAGCACGTAGCACACCACCTGTGTGGGGGCAGACAGCAGGCGCAAGTCACCAAGTGGCTGTGTCAAGGCTGCTCCATTATGGCAAAAATAATCGTGATTATTTTGGTCGATACTGAGGTCACAATTATTTAACACGATTAATCGGTGACTTTGCAAATATCATAGATTTATTGAACATACATTTATTGAACTCGTCTTTTTAAAAGTATTTCCTTTAACTCTGAATGAAATTGAATGAATTAAACAAATAAAAGGGGGCTGGAAAGGGGCACGCTGAATTAACACAAAACAATGCAGGAGCATCACTGTGAAATGAAATGTGGCACGATAATCATTTCTATCTCGATCGTTTTGTTTCGACAATCACTGGAAGCCAAAATCGTAATTTAAATTCAAATTCAAGTAATTACCCAGCCCTAGTCTCAGTCCATTCAGCGACGTACCATCAAAGCAGTACTTGTGTAACAAGGTGAGGCAAAACGGGGTTCCACGTACCACATCCCAGTAGGCCTGGTGCTGCACTGGGCTCTCACTCTGAAGCACCTCTTGTGCCTTCTCGTCCACGTCAGCCTTGTGTAGCCGCACCCAGTCCAGGAGGTGGCGCAGCAAGGCTCCGGCTGCAAAGTCATGCAGCCCCTCAGAAACAGTGCAGCGGGGACACAAGGAGCTCACCTGTGGGCAGCCTGCCCAGGCGCACGGAGCTTACCCGGAGCGGCCTCGATGAACAGCACCTCACATAGGTTCCAGATTAGCTCCACAGCCAGTAGGATTGATACCTGCGAAGACGAGGTTTTTAAAAAAAGAAAATCACCTAAGTGACCTTGTTTGCTAAGTACACCCTGTCTAACAATGGGGCCGATTATTCTTACTTGATTTCCATACTGTGTTGCCAACGTTGTGTCATGGGTGGATACTGGGTAAGGACAGCATTGCATCAGCGTTTGCCAGACAGCAAGTGTCATTAAAGGCAGAGTCTGGGTAAGGCATGTGCACATACCTGCAGCTTGCTGCAGCTCCTCCATGCACGCTCTGATCACCGATCTATAGTTCTTGCTTATACTGATAAACCTAAAAGTAAAGAACAGGCTATGAAGAGCCTCCTTGTTTTGAACCTATCAAATGATGGTGCCCACTTAACTGTAAAATCGCATTTTTCCACACACTGAACACGTAAACATTTTGCACATTTAGAAACTACCCTTACAGTGCTTTTTTCAGTTATATAATGGGCCGGTTTATATAGTTCAGAAAATGAACTGATGACATACTGAGGTTTCTTGTTTTTACTGGGGACCTCTTCCTTGATCCTCTGTAGCCCCACGAAGATGTAATGGGATTCGTTAAAAAGTTTACGTAGGATCGGAGAGTATATATCTTCATCTTTCCGAACCACGTGGACAAACGGACAGTCTTGACCGACACTTCCAGCTCCTATTAGAATAAATGGCAGTGATGCGTAATGTGAGAAAAGACAATGATAATTTCTGAAACACGGGTGCTGTCTTCGTGAATGTCGAAGCTGCAGACAGGTACCTTGTGATTTGTACTGTGTCTCATAGGTGAGCAGGTCTCCCGGTCCCCAGGCGAACCCCAGGTGTCTCTGACCGGAATCGATGCCGGGGATGAGCTGTGCAGTAAAGCAAACAGAATGTCATATGCATCAGCATTAATTGCCGATCACGTTTTATTGTTTTTAATCGAAAAGTTCGGCGCACTAGTGGAAAACGGGTTAGTTTTTAATCATTATTTCTACCGTTAAGGGAAATCTCGCTAAAACTTACTAATAATTGCTATTTCCGTAACTAAACCACAAGCACTATAAAATGTTAAATTCGGAAAAGCGATTAATAACAGTGCTCTAAAGTTATTTTAAATCATCTTACGATATTATAACTTATAATAATTTTTCTAAAGGGGGACAGTTTAACTTTTTCTTGTCTCTATGTTCAAATGTTTAGCCAACATCTACACAACAGCGAGAAACCTGATTCTGTGGCGGCGGCATGCAAGAACGCTGAAGCGAAGCATGGACACAGTCACACATGCGGGAGAAAAACGTACCGTAATTATCGGATCAACATCAACCTCCCCCATCCTAATGGAAACACGGTATTCCACTTAAAAAATCCCTGGGTTTTAACGAATGTGTAAACTACACATATAGGCAGTTTAAATGAAAGACTACAGGAATTGCGCGCCGCTGGTGCTGTGCTTGAAGGACCTCTACCCGGGCTTTGACGGAAGACTAATCATATGCCTGAGTAAAATATTTTGAAAATTATTCGTGTGCCCGTATTTAATTTTATAGCATGACTATCAACACATAAGAAAAATTTCTATTAAACCCAAATAAATATTTCCACAGTATTAGATCCATCGTGCCGCATCAATACTCAATATAGTCATTAACAACATTTGCAACAGGTGGGGTATGGGTAAAACGTTTGTAACTATGACATGAAAACAAGATGGCCACTGTTGCTTTCAACCTTCTCCTTTCCATAAAATAATTGTACAACGCATACTTCCTACAAGATAATGTAATTAGTATTTTAAATATCAGTATAGCGTGTTTAGTGTTAACAAAACAATCATATGTGTCTTTTTGCTATTTTAACAATCAGAGAGACGTTTTTTAAAAAAATCCAGCTTCTGTGTGCGCGTGCACGTGATATTCCGCGATCTGGAGAATGCCATGTCGACGCGCATGAAGTCACTCCCGCCCAGGCCAACGCCGATTACATTTCCTCGTGACCTAATTCGACCAATTTCATTTGAATGCTAAGGCGGCGTCAATAATCATGCCCGCGCACGTACGACCGGCTTCTTGAACGTGGGCGGTGACGTGCGCGTTCGCGCAAACTCTTTGTGTGGCGGCGTAAAGAACCGCGCAGAGAATAACCATGGCGGACGAAAAACCCAAGGTGAGTAACTAAATTAAATGACGGAGCGCTGTAGAAATATTGTAAAAGTAACGCAGTGTTTCTGTGCTGTGTGTAGTGCGGTTAACAGCTGACTAAATAAATTGTGAAATACCGGAAGAATTGTGAACGCGCCTTCACAATCGGCTGGGTAGCTCGTTAGCTAAATTGCTGTCATATGTAGTTGGCAAATTTTTAAATTGAGTGAAAAACTAAGTTTACAATGTACATGTTTATAAATACATGCTAAGTGAGTTGCAGCCATTTCATTCAAAAGCTTAATAGTTGAATCACTTTGAATCATGCTCTCATCTAATTGTATCTCGCAGGCCTTGGTTAACAAGTACAATAATACTTAAATCTGTTAATACTTAAGCATGCATTTACTTATTTAATATTAAAGTACCTGGCAACGATTGTAATTGTTCACCAGTTGACGTTTGGCGCATTTTGCTTGATGATTTTTTCCTTCTTCATTTTGCACTGTTCTTGAGTAATTAATTCACTGCTTAAAAACGTAAAGTAGAAAAGTATGTTTGTAACCGCACTGTGGCCAAGGTAAATTTGCAGCTAAGTTTTCCCTCATTTTTATTCTGTGTTCAATGTATGTTTTAAATC
Organism: Cyphomyrus plagiostoma; assembly: GCA_019775915.2. Taxonomy (NCBI): domain Eukaryota; kingdom Metazoa; phylum Chordata; class Actinopteri; order Osteoglossiformes; family Mormyridae; genus Cyphomyrus; species Cyphomyrus plagiostoma. The sequence continues at coordinate 1,351,662 of JABFEA020000048.1, forward strand.
GCTTTGAATCGAATTGTACATATACAACACGCATTGTAATAAAATGTATTGACGTGAGAGCTGAAAATATTGCTTTTATAGGTTTATTTACATAACATAGATTAAGTTTCCCAGCCTCAGTTCTATACTATAATTGTTTTTATGAAGTGGAGCTCACGCAACAGTTGCTTTTATCCTTGTCCCCCTAACGCTGCCTCCTATGTAGTGCCACCTACAGGACTGGGCTTTTCAATCATGAGGGGGTGTGTCCGCTCTTGTTGCTGTTAAATGAATTTTCAACCTTCTGTCTTCTGTGCTATTTAAAAACAGCTGGAGAAGTGGAAAGACTTCTGCTTGTGTGGGGAAAATCCATTTGTTTTTGTTTGATGTTTTTTGGAATTTTCCAAGTGAATTGTTTATATCAGAAAAAGATGGACAACCACGCTGTGCTATTAATTGGACGTTATGCTGCAGCCAAAGAGAATCATTTTGAATATTTTTTTTTTGGAAATGAATGAGTGACATTTTACTTCTGTATATGAAAGCATTATAGGTGTTTAAACCCAGCCATCGGTTCTGATCTTTGTTTTTTTAATCTACTGTGAATAAGTTTGTATAGGCCTTTGTATTCATTTTATGAAGAATCTTTCCTGAATATTTTAGCAGTAGAGCTGTAAGAGGTAAGTGTTCATTATCTTGCACATTGTCATCAGTTCTTTCTGACTTTACCTGTATGTAGAGGTTTGATCCCCCTCCATGTTGTGGTTTTGATAAGGAAGCTCATCACCAGTTGCATTCCTTCTAGGAAGGGGTGAAGACGGAAAACAACGACCACATCAACCTAAAGGTGGCAGGTCAGGACGGCTCTGTGGTGCAGTTTAAGATCAAGAGGCACACGCCCCTCAGCAAGCTGATGAAGGCGTACTGCGAGAGGCAGGTAAGATTGGGCTTCCTGGCCTCATCCAACCAAAACCTGTTTTGGTTAAAAAATCCTGCCGTCTTAACAGTTGATGTATAAACACTTCCAATAACATCCACCCTGCAGTTTCAATAAGCTGCAAATTAATGAATGTGAAGATATGAGCGTCCACTGACACATGCAGCTCAATTCGCAGGCATGATGCGCTGCAAAATGATACACAGCTGACTAGTTTGTTTTTAATCATTAAAGGGAAGGATCCAAGTCCTTCCGTCGGCTGTTTTTCTAGAGATAATGCATATCATTAAAGGCATAGATAAGAAACTGCTTATATGTTTCATTCTTAGGGGCCTTTGAGGCAGGAAACATACCTTGGTCGGTAACTGGGAATAGCAGTTGCTTTTTACGGATGGGCTGCTTCCTGTGGCTGATTGGCACGGCTGGCTCTGTGGCAGGTCTGGGCATTCTGCCGCCTCAGTGGCAGAAGTTAGGCTGTCCTTTCCAGCATGGCTGTCTCTACCTTTGCTGTAAGCCAGGATTGTGTCCTGATTCACACTGCATTTATCTTAAACCTGCTTTTACGTTTCTGACCAGCTCGTAGCACTTTAGTATTACTGGGTGGGCCAGTAGCATCTCCAGACAAATTGACGTTTGTTCTGTACTATAAAGACACGCCGGTAAATTGCTCGACAGACACGGCATTTTATTTGTGGCTGTTACTTGTAGTCATTTCATTGTAGCACTATGGTATCCGAATTTCATTTAAGACATAAAAATCTATATGAATTTCCATGAAAAGAAAGGGGAGGAAAAAAGCATTTCCCCCTTTATATGAAACAGTGAAATATTTATAGCGTTCTCATTTTAGTATATAGGTTGGCCACAGTGAAAAATGTATAATTGTAGACTAGTAATAACAGGCATTCTTGTTCTAATTAACCCGATGATGATGTACCTGCCCGCTGTCACTTCATGTGTCCCGGATCACATTGCCTTATCTTTTTAGGTTTCCATGTTACAGTAATAAGAGCAATTGAATATCCATTTAGGGAGAATTCAGTAAACAGACACCGCTTCTCTACAGGGGCTGACGATGAGGCAGATTCGCTTCCGGTTTGACGGCCAGCCGATAAATGAGACAGACACACCAGCACAGGTATGTGTCAGTGTTTGCATCGGAGTGCATAAACACACCTGGACAAATCTGATATTTCCATGTGCTTAGAAACACCGTAACCCTGAATTAATGGTGATGGGAGATGAATGGAAATGTTTACATAAATGTTTACAATCCCCGGTCTTAGACTGCAGCTGCCATTTGATTGTTTGTTCATTGTTTATATATTTGTGTTCTTTCATGCTGT
>JABFEA020000048.1:1354023-1364460 GCA_019775915.2 Cyphomyrus plagiostoma
TGTCTGATGGCAGCAGGTATGGACAGGATAACACCGAAATTTCCCTTCGTGGGATTAATAGTTAATCTCATCTTTTATGTAGTTTATCATTTATGCAGTTGTGATTCCAGAAATGACTCAACACAAGGGTTCAGCCCCAGACTCTGCCTTCGGCAGCAGATCCTGTGTTTGGGCAGCAAGCCTGTTGCTTATGTCTGATAATGTGGATATTCCTCATGTTTATAGCTGTGTTCTGACTGCAGCTGTGAATTATTTTACTCTGCCACAACAGTTGGAAATGGAGGATGAAGATACGATCGACGTGTTCCAGCAACAGACAGGAGGTCTCTGCTAAAGTCATCCTTTATGCCCCCCCCACCCGCTTTTCCGATGTTACACACTTCCACTCTTACCACTCAACGGTATCACTTAGTTTTCAGTTATACATAACTGCTGTTGTATAGTGTTCAGTCTTGCTTTTTCATTCTTTTTGTACATAAACAACTGTAAAAAAAACCTATAGTTAGTAGAAATGGCATCAAACACTGAAAGTGACTGGTGAGGCGCGATTACTGCCAATCTGGCAAACCCTCCAACACAAGGAGACCCCTGGAAGCCGAGTAGGTCCTGATCCACATCAAGAAGTAGCCTGGTTATTCAACCTAATTTTCTGTTCCCTATTTAGAAAATTGATTTTATATCTTTTTTTTTTATATTGTAGTAGTATATGTGTAGAAAAGGCATTGTGGTAAGAAGTTTGACTAGCCCAACTTTATGTAAGAACCTTGATTATGGGGTTTTAAGTTAAACATCTGTATTGTCTAATAAAATTCTTGTTTAAAAAAAGTTCTATGCAGCTTTGCCTGGCGTTAAATTTTGTTTTTTCACATTTTATGGTTTTGCTGTATTGTGCAAAATATAACCGTTTATAAGAAATTAGTATGATTAGTATACAAAAGAAAAACAGCAGTGAGAGGACAGTAGGACTATTGTATTACAATAAGCTACCTCAGTTATAGCTAAAGCCTTCCCTGTGAAATGTTTTACTTTTCAGCTAAACTGTCTTAGTTGCATAAGTATTTATGTTCTCGTTTTGAGCATCTACACGGTAAAAATAAAGTGTTTCCTTCCAGTTCAGTATAGCGTGAGACACGTTCTGCTTTCGTTAACATCTCCAAAATTCTAATTGATAAAATGTGCCTGGTAATGTATTATCCTAAACTGCAGTAGATGAACGTTACTGTCCCACTGAAAAACTAGGGATACGTTTTTTCCAACATGCGGTGAGATCGATGAAAAAGCTGCAAAACGACCATTTACGATGACCGGTGGGGTAAAAAGCCAATCCGCAATCAATCCAGTGACAGACTTGTCCAATCATAAGGAGACGTTTCATTGTGGGTGGGACCTCGTGCGAACCACATTCCCATTCCCTCTCCGACTTCAATTTAGAGGGAGTCGGGTGGAGCTGGCGAAGTGTGGGGAGGCTGATAGGATATTCTTAGCGTTTTAATAAGCATTTAATACACTAAGCATCGTTATCGTTATAAATTGGTTATCTCGTAAGATGACGACGACCACTACCTTCCAGGGAATGGATCCGAGTTCAAAAAGTAGTTCCAGGTAAATAAAATGCTCACGGATATACCGACAAACAAAAGGAAAATGGATCCCAGTTAGCTGTGTAGTTGGCTGCTTAGCCCGGCTCTGTTAACCTTTAGCTGGCTGACTAAGACTGGGCAGCTGGATTGGTGGCTGATATTTTTAAAGTAAAAATTTTCAGGAAACGGTCCGCTGATGTTAAATGGCTTATATTTATTTGGGAATGCAGCCTTTCCTCGCGCGTAGTCTGTGTCCAGATTTTTTTTGCATTCCTGTGGCACTGTGGAATCTCAACTACAGTCTTTTTTTTATTTCCGTGAAAGGTGCAGTTGGTTGGCACCCAAGTTCATTCAACCGCCTGATAAACAGTTGACTCTAAAGACATGGGTGTATTTTCGCTCTCTAAGTTTTTGTTTGTGTCTTTTGCTATATATTTGATTTAACTTTTCTGATTGCAGCTGGATTTCAGCGTTCGCTGGATATGTGCTTGGCTTTTATCTGGATCTGTCTGGCTTGCGTCTGTGCTGTCATGTCACGCAGGGCGGCTCTCCGGCTGATTAATCGGAATGTCTCCTGGTTAAACTTTAGTTTCGGAAGACAGATAGCGGGTCCTCCGAGTCGGAGGAGCCGCCCGGGCACGCCGTGTCGCATGGGTGCCCCTGTGGGTGGTTGGCCCACTGTCCTCACCGTGGTGCTGTAAAATGAAAAGGAACCGCGGGATACGAACTGACACAGCCCGGAGATCCAGGTCCATTGGTTAAATGAGACTGAAACCGTAGCGAAATGATGGGCTACGCTGCAGCATCCGCGCGCGACGGGGCATCCCCCGCTGCTGGTAAGCAGTGCGGTTCCCCACGTTCAGAAACCACCTTTTTCGGCCTCATCTGTCCCTGATGTCCAGCTAGACCACTAACTCGACAGCCTTTAATTCAAAGGTGTTTAGTTTTTTGTGTTTATAAAACTGTTTGAAGCCATCGGAGACCTAAACCATCAATATCTCCTGTCGGCTTTCCTCCTATTTTTTGCAGATAATGCAGTAAGAATCACGTTAAGTTTCACCGTCTCACGCTCGCAGTATAGTATTTGCTGGTTCATTATTGGGTGGGGTCTTTTTTTCTTTAATCCTCGAGTCTGGCAAAAATGCCGGGTTTGTTTAAGAGGTTCGGTCTGGTTTAGACATTAACAGCGCAGCGGACGCTGCCCTGACAGTAAGGCTCTCTAATCCCCCGTCTCTCTTCTCTCCTCTCGGTTTCTTTTATTTCCTTCGGGCACTTGTTTTTTTTCCAATCTCCAGTCCGACCTAAACAGCTGTTCGATGTCAGCTGTTGGTCTCCAGCCTTTTTTATTATTAAGCCCTACATGGGCGGAGGGTGGGTGGTAGGGAGTGGTGGCGGAAAGTTTAGGAACCATGCGATTGTCAGATGGAAATGTGACCAGATACTGTGTTTAAAGGAAAAGGCGTTTCCTCTCCATTAGTTTGCCTTGTCTTGGTCAGATGACCCTTCACAATGTGCTGCATAGGCCCGCATGTTCGTATTGGGAATGAGAACTGGATGACGGCTGTCCATCAAGACGTGACCTTTCCTGAGGGGGGGGGCTTTATATACGCCTATGTGTATAAATTACCAGCCTACTTGCTGCTCTCCTCAGGGTGCTGTGCCCCCCTGGGGGAGCCTCAAACATATCCTTCGGCATGGATGAGGACAAGTCACCGGTCCGCAAGAACAGAATGGCCTCCAATATCTTTGCCGAACCTGTCGACCCCCACGCCCATCGACGGAACAACCCACCGGGTAACAAAGTACCACGTTCACCATGTTATGCCCACATTTACTAATTTCTAAAGAAATGAATCCGTTGGATGGGGAACCACCCCATTCTCATTGTTGTCACTGCTTCTCAGCTGACTGTACTTGCTTCGGGTTAAAATTTAAATTGCTGTTATTATAATGTGGCAAGTGACTTACTGCCTTTTTCTCATGAAGTAATTTCTTTGTATGGTCTCTGTAGCCTTAGATTCATCCTACAGTATGATGAAAGATCACTTGTGTTTCAGTTTGTTACTGTCGTGACTAGTTGCTTTCTCGTAAATCTCCTTGGCTCTGATGTACAAAAAGGTAATTGAAGATTAAAAGCAAGCGTAAGGGATAGTTTTCTGCAGAAGGGCCCGAAACTATTGGTTAGACAGTGTGTTTTTTTTTTTTTTTTTTTTTAATTCCCAGCATTAAAAGGGCCTCAAAGTGGAAGGTGCCAGGAGAGCCGACAGACCTGTTGCGTGGATTGGCGTTTGCTCACTCATACTGAATGAGACATGGACACATGTGTAGGAGGCGTGGCAGAGGAGGTTGCAGCTGCTGGGGTGATGTTTCGACCTCACCCAACCCCCAAAGCGTGCCATTGGCTTCCTCCGAATTTAATTTAAAAAAAGCATCCTGACAGGATGTTTTAGGGATTGCATGGATTTTAATCAGTTGTTGTCTGTTGAATCACAGGAAATTACAACATGTTTTATGACTGCAAGCTTCACCCTCTGACCTCACGGGTCATATTACTCTGCCAAACACTGGCCTTGGTGTTTTTGTGATCTGTATTCATCAGTGTACATCAAAAGATTGAAGCTCGTTCAGTAAACGGGTGGGTATGAGGAAGTATGTGTTGTTACTAGTTTTACCTTGCATTCTTAATAAATAGTAGGCTTGCGTTGCTTCTGTGGTGCGTACAGCACGGGTGCTCTTTGTGAGGACCCCCCACCGCTGTGTGGATGTAGTGTGGCCGCTTCTGGAGCAGGGGTTCAGATCGTTCGCTTGTCCAGGGGAATCTTCGGGTGCCCGGCTTGCCGCAGCTTTTCAGGCATCTGCTGGCACGTTTCGCATGGGAAGCAGCTCATCCGGGCCAGTAAGGCTTCAGCTCAGTACTCGCCGTGTGGGGTGGGGTTGACTAGACAAAGGAATGTCCATGCAGAAAACTATACTGAGTCGTCTGCACTTTTCTCCATTTTTTTTCCATTACTGTACTAAACCGGAATGAGGAATAATTCAAGCGGGGTTCCCCCCCCCCCTCCCCGTCTCTTCCTGCCCTCATTACTATCAGGAACTCACACTGGGGTTATGTGTAAGGCGATGACCTAATTGTTGGCTGTCTCATTATTGAGTCACATGCTCATAGAGCTAGCCTTTGTACAGTGATTAGGTGACACCATACCTGCTGAACTTCGGGACAAGTATCCAAGCACCAAAAACTAACAATTAATTTGCATGAAGTCCTGACTAGGAAACCTGTTTGAAGGATTGATATATACAGATATTGGTTAAATTTAGTCACTTAGTTAGCCTGCTTTCAGAGCACTTTCTAAATTAGGTGTGAGGGTGCATGTACTATCATGCTGTTCAGGGTGCACCACGGCCCTGTGCCCTGTGGTCCAGTGCACAAATGCGCAGCTAGATCTTAATGTGATAAGGAATATAAACTTGCAAATGCATAGCATTTTAATTCCACCCTGACTGTGCAGCAAGCTTTAAAAAAAAAAAAGTTCACAATCCGGTGTGTTGACAGCTTAGGTGAGATTCATAGCATGTGGACGCTTCTGGTATAAAGCTGCTGCGGAATGGCACCTGTCTGAGGCAGTGACGCGGATCCCAGAGTCCCCTGTGACATGGCTCACACGCCTAGCTGCCAGATCCGAACCCACTTTGATCCCAGAAGAAACTACTAAAGAGCTTTTCAGACTGCTGAACTACTGAAGCAGACAGAGGCGTTTGTGTTGCGTTGGGAACCTCCAGCAGACCTGTTTGTGAAGTTCTGTGGCAAACTGAAACGACATGGCTGCTTTTGGATGGATAGCTATACACTCTGCTGAGTTTTTTTGTGTAGAAGTTAGGCCGCATTCCCGGACAGCAAATGTTGTTCTCCATCAATGGAGTTCTGGGTCACTGTCCAATGGGTGATGTCTGGATTAGATTCACGATTTGGCTGTGAGCCAGCACGCTTACAGGGGATGTGCTTGGACTACGATTGGAAGGCTGGTATTCGTCAGCTGCCGTCAGTATGTAGCAGGGGGGTGGGGTGGGGTTAGCGGCCTGCAATATGAGCAGGGATGGTTAGTGTGCGATTGGTGCCATGTGGAGGCCTGCCATTTTGAAGCAGGCCACAGATCACCAGCATCAAAATGAATCTGGCTGCTCAGCGGGTGTTTGTCAGTTCTGGCCACAACCAAATATTTCTCTGCAGGTGGAAAAGCCAGCGGTGTGCTGTGTGGGGAGCCGTCAGCCCCCCTGAGAAGGTGCCACCAGCAGACTGGCCAGAAGGACTCTGTTCCCGAAGCTCCAACTTTGGTAAGTGATGCTGCTCGAAGAGCAAACCTACTAGCGAAGCATCAGCAGTCTGTAGAACCTGCAGCAAATTTAATCACTAGGATTATTGGGGCATGGTAATGCCGTCCATATCTATTCCCTACATCTACTCTGATTGGCAGAAACATTTTTGCTTTTCCAGTTGCAGGTGTTTGTAAATATCCTATATCACTTTGTGGCTTTTTGGCTTCACACTGGCTGCGCAAACAGGGTAAATGCAGGAACTAAGCAGGGTGTCTGTTTGTTCTAAACCGTTACCAGATTCTATTGAGATTTGAACACATTCCCTTTGAAAGCCTGACTGTGTTTGTTTTTCTAGGATGGAGAGAGAGAGGATGTGGAGGCTGGTGAGTGTGCTTTATCGCTGGTGCCGTGGTAGAAGGGCATTGCGGAAGCCGTCCTATCTGCCGGGACGTAATGACAGGGCAGAGGGCTGCTCTTAACATTCTCGAGTCTCTTTTCAGTCTCTAAACAGGAGTGCATGACTACTATTAAAGGAATGAGTTTGGCAAGATGCGAGTCACCCTATGAAGCTTTCATCTTGGGCAGAAATGGGCAGTTAGGAGTCATTAGTTGGTCCCTGTACTGTATGCAGTAGGGATTGTAGTGTTTAATTGGACAACATTCCTCTTGGGTGTAGTGATAAGAGTTTAGCTCTGTTCCGCTGAGCAGATGTGACCTTGGCCGGCACCACCACACGCCAGACCGGTGGCGACCGCATGTCAGATTAACTCGTGCGGTTAAAAGCTGTCCGACGTCGTGCTGAGCGCTTCATCTGCCACGTGTCTCCAGAATACGCAGAGGAAGGAGAGAGTGCAGAGGAGCCAAAGGATGAAGAAGCCCCCCCGCAGCCCTCGACCCCCACAGTACCTGCGCCAGCCCCCATGAGCCGGAAAAACCCTCCAGGGGGAAAATCCAGTCTGATCCTGGGTTGAGGCGTACGCCACCCCCCTGCCTTCCTCCACAAAGTATTTTTCATCCCCCACTTACGTGTGAGCCATGGAATTTAGTTTTTTATATATAAAAAGTCCCCTTTTTTTCTAAAGCATTCAGAGAAGCACTTTATCCCCCCTCCCATATCAGCCCATCTGGAAAAGGCATGAATTTCTGCTTGTCTTTCATTCTTCCCCGGTGTAAATGGTTCAATGCCTGATGTGCAAATTTCTAAATAAAATAAAGATTGATATAAGGTCGTTGTTGTGCGTTCTGTTTTGTTATCCATCTGAGGTATTAAACCATGGCGTCGCGGACAGCCGCTCTCACCCCACAGCTGCTTGAAAGGAGTTACCAAAAATGGCAGAGGGCTATTTACAAAAACGACTGATCTGGTGCAACTGTGAAGCATATTCCTGCTGTTCTTATGGCCTTTTATGGAAATTCCCCATGCTGTGAATTAACCCGTAAGTATACGTACCGATTTGTGTTCATCGCTTTTTTAGCGCTTATCCGAGGGCTGCCAGCTCTCACGCGTCTGACCTGACACGGTTTCAGACTCACGTTCACGCAAGTAGTTTTACGGCTAATCTATATAATTCCATTATAAACCTAAAATTAGCTAAATCAAACACGTCGGGGCGGTTTGCAAACCCTACCGACTATTTACAATGTAATAAAACTCTTATATACATTTACACGTGTGTGCAAAATTGTCTCGAATTGAATATCTCGCGCTAGCCATCTAACCAAAACTGGCAACCCTGCGTTAATCCGGCACAGGACATGTAAACTGTTCTGGCGAGGGAAAACTCATACTGTTACTCATAATTTACAAAACGCTCAAGGATTTTTATATAATCTCTGATTACTAAGACTTTTCCAAACGGTCTTTGGGGAAAATGCATATTTTAGATTTGGTATATCGGTATGCATTTTTCCAAAGAGTTTAATTGGTATTCAGGGACTGGGTTTACCAAGCTAGTATCTAATTCATTGTAGTGTCTTAAAGCACTTATGTAAGTCGCTCTGGCTAAGGGCGTCTGCCAAATGCTGTAAATGTAAATATAAATGTAAATGTATGCTTAGATTTGCATACTGGCGCAGAGATTTCTGGGATTGCAATTTTGCCGGCTGATTAAGGCTGGCATCTGGCTCCTGATGAGCAGGGAGGCTTTTGAATGACGGATGGCAGAAGTGCATTAAAGCACCACATTTTGCGAGTCAATTAGGGAGATAATTAAGCGAACACAAGGAAACAAGTCCACCTTAGGTATAAAGAAAGCTGTCGGCCGCGGTATTTTCCGGAGATTGATTTCGTACTTCAGAGTTGTCTTGGAAGTGTATCAAGTAGATGATTATACATTTCGTGATATGCATTTAGTTGACATACGAGTAATAACGCAATACGATGAATAATGTGTTACAATCGATCTACGTATTTCTGAGTCCCTGTTTATTCACTTTGTATATTTTCTTTGTACGTTTTGCTCTTAGCAGACTATTGACCTTGGCCTATACCAACACGGATTTAGTCTAATTAAGAATGTTAATTCAGTCTTTATATTACCGAGCACTCGTTGGATATGCAAATTTATTCCTTACGGTAAGGCTGACTTGTTGGTCTTTTTTTAGCTCCCTACTAAACATACAGACGTGCTGCACTGTTAAATGTTCTGCTATGTTACAAATTTAGTAACAGCGGCCGCAGCAGCCGAAAGAAATTAATCTAATTGTTATAAAATCCTTTTTCTGATAGCATTTTAAGTGTGTCTTCTAACCTTGTTAGTATACTTTCGATTTTTTGTATATTTGATTTGTACGAGTGCGGTGGCGGTTAAGCCATTGTTAAAAAAAAAAAAAAAAAAAAACTCCCCAAACATCAGCCATCCTAATATTTGAAATGAAAGCTGTAGTTCAATCTTGTATTAATTACATTTAAGTAACCAGCTGGTGATTTGATTTTTCTGAGGACAGAATGTCCCACTCTTGATACTGGAGGGTACCTGTAGCGTCCGAAGTTTGGCTGCATAGACGCGCAGATTCTATCACGGCTGAGGTTAGTCTTCAGACCTGCCCGGAATGACCATCCTTTCCAAACAGACCGCTTGCTGTTCCTGGGGCTGATGTTTCCCTGCATCGCTCTCTCACAGATCAACCTGGAGACACAATCATGGCCACGGCAGTGAAACTCTTTGCTGTTTTGGTGTATGTCAGCTGTACCTTGAGGACCATGCCCTCTAATGGCGAGTAGCGGCTCTGCGAGCTTTAGCCTTGAAGGATCCCAGTGACATTTGGGAGCCCAGTTCCTCATTCTTACAGGAAAGGGCTCCAGCATTGTAGGTGGAATGCATCTGTTTGTTTTGCTGAGGCTGCTGGTGAACTGAAAACTCTGCCATTTTCCATAAGATTAAGGACTGTTGATTTCCTGTTTGAGCAAATGTTTTATTACGAAATATAATAGCTAAATATGCCTTTATGTAAATCATTCTCTGTGTCTCTAACAGGATCTGTCAGTTTAAGCTGCCTTCCAGAGAATCGCGGACTGCGTGGCATGGACTCTGTGATTCAGTGTTGGGTGAAATCTAGCTACCCGAATGTGAGAATCGTGGCAGTGTTGTGGAGGAGGCTGGGGCCGTCCCCCCCCCTGCTTTCCTTCATGGGTGGCGTGCTGAAGCAGAGCCCCCGTTTCCAACTGGCCGATCCTGGCTGGGATGAGAGACATGCCGCGGTGTCCCTGCTGGTGAGGACCACCCGTGTGGCTGATGAAGGGCTTTACCATTGTCTGGTGCTGACGGACCATGGGTACGCTGAGAAAACGGCACGCCTGCGGGTCACAGGTACTGCTCCGGTCGTCCAGAGTGCGCCAAAATGCCCTTTTTTGGGGATCACATGCCGTCAGGGAACCCATCAGAGAAGGGAAATGTAATGCCGCAGTTGTGCGGAGTTTCATTTGATGCATGGGGGGGCAGCAGCTGTAGTCAGTTTAACCACAAGGAAGCGGCTTCACTACCCGTGAATTGCTGCAGTAATACACTATATTGTATAGATGGCTGAATAGGGGCGAGTTACTTTAGATCAAAGCATCAAGATATGGCTCTTTAGGTGTGGAAGAAAAATCCATGATTATGCAAATCCAAAGCAGATTCAATCAGTAATTAATGACACTTATGATGGCACTGATTCAAACATGATGATTGTAAAATGATTAACTTTTGTCTTGAGACATTTAATATACTAAACATATAAGGCAAGCTTGCTTAAGTAATAGATTTTCATTTAGGTACGAGGTACTAACATATTTTGGCATAAGAGCTTGTTTTGCAGAAGGTCAAGGTACAGACCTGATTCAAGAAGTAAGGCTGCTGCAGGAAACATAAGAAAAGTGTTTATATTGGGAGTCAAGATTTGGGAAAAGAGAACTAAAGGATCGTAAATGGAAGTGAGATGAATTTCACTGAGCAGGGTGATGTAATCATAAGAGTGATCATGAAAAGATCAACCCTGCCTTTACCTAATAATGGATCAAATTCAACAGAAGTAACTGATGTCTACAGATACCCCTCTGTAAAAT
>JABFEA020000048.1:1393764-1410767 GCA_019775915.2 Cyphomyrus plagiostoma
ATACCTTATAGCATGCCTTAATGTAACACCCTGCACACTTTATAGTAGAACCCTGCACTGCACTGTTGTGTAATATCTTACAGAATAGTATAATCTTGAAATTACATTTTAACAACCTGTTTGTAGCAATCTTACCTTAAAGGAAAATGTCATTATATTATAATATATTAAAGCATCTAACAGTGAAAACCAGATCGTGAAGTCCTCCCAGTACATGCGTGAAAGCCGGTCCACTAGGAGAATGCCCATTCCAGTAACTCTCTGGACTCTATAGTCAGGTCTCAGCCTGAGTTAGTATGAAGCCCACACCGGCTCCTTTGGGGAGATCAGGACCTGCTGCCAGCCAATAGAAGCATGTGTGGTTTGAGTCAGAGATACCTGAAAACTTGCCAAAGGGAAGAGAAAAGAGCCTTGTGTCTTGTGGATGTAATGTCACCAGTTATCAGAGCCCAAAGAGGGACAAACAGACTTGCTGTTCTTCCTCGTGTACTCAGTGTTTGCCACCACAAAGTGCCGGGTGCTTGTGCTGATCACTTACAATTTTAGCAAATGTGTTCCAGGGACCGATGCACTTTCATTTTTTTCTGTTTACACATTTGACTGAAATGTAGCTCTGCAGATTTGGTTTTAATTTGAGCTGGGTCTGTTTTCTAGCTGTTTTCTAGCATGTCCAGATTTAATTGCTACCCAGTCTGTTCTGGTTCAAATACTCCTGAAAAATGCACATGATATTTAATGGTAAATGTATTTCTTGGCCAAAGAGAATAAACGTTCTATTGTGTAGTTGTTACTGTGTGCTGTAACTGATGAGGAAAATTCAAGTAGATGCAACACGAGTACGGTTAGTCATTGCTACCTTCTCATTACAAGCATACATTGAAGTCATGCTACATTATTTGATTTTGGGTAGCTGTCATTTGCGCTAATTGATGACATCCTGTGTTTTGTAATTCCACTTCATCTATATTTCTAAATACTCAATTTATATAAGGACATTAACCTCAAATTATTCAAGTAGAGTAACCATTCACAGTTACAGTTCACACTTGACGTTTTCACTAAAAATATGTGTACCCTAGTAATAAATCCATTTGTTTTCTGTGATTGTGATTGTCACTATTATCTGACCTATTTACCTTTATCTGACCTTTACTTAACCTTTATCTGACTTTTATCTAACCTTTATCTGACCTTTACTTGACCTGACCTACTTGACCTTAATCTGACCTTTTTTCCTTCAGCTCTGAAGAGGTCGTTTGAAACTGAGGAGATTGAAGCGTCGGCACTGCCTCAGGCTCGCCGGGCGGTGACCCCCCGAACGGCGAAGCCTGGCCTGCAGCCCTCGGGGTCTTCCCGGCGAGCGGAGCTCTCCATCGACCTCTCCTCTAAGACCATAGATGGCAGTGCCGGCTCCGTGGCATCCCGCTTCGGTCTGAGGAGGCCGGAGACGTCCGGCGTCACCAGGGGCACAGATCAGGCGAACCGGCGGGCCGATCCCGTCAACCACAGCGCCTCCCAAAGGAGAACGGAGACGCCAAGCCCGGTGGAGTCGCCACGGAAGCTTCCAGATATTCCGCTAGCCAAAGGGCCAGAGTTGACAGGAACTTCCAGGATAGAGAATAGTTCCCCCACACTAAGTGAACCCAAGAGGCAGTCTCCAATCCCTGAAGCAATCACTAGGAGTCCTGACAGTAAGTCGCCATGCCGGTACACTGGAGCATCCCATGCGACTATCAGCACAGCGTCACGCTCAGCATGTTTTGTAGACAGATTTGTTTGTGAAGGATACCATGCAGGGCAACGGCTCACATTAAACTCCCGCTGAACTCTCCCACAGGCCAGATCACTGCCGCACCGCAGACCTTTCTGAATTTGAAATGCAAATCATGGCCAGTGCACGGGGCCAGCCAGAGAATTTGCACGTCAGCAGCGGTGATGAGAGTAACAGGGCCATTTCCACAGGAAGCCATGCTCTTGCAGAAGGTTATGCTAATTAATAATACAGCTTGTTTCGGGGGCCGTGAGAAATCTGTGATTTTTTTTTTGTGTGTTTGTTTAGCATTTTCAGTTAAAATCTCATTCCGTTATCCAGCTAGCGCTGTAGTTTCAGTCCTCAGCGAAATACTCATAAGGCATTATTTCAGGGTTTGTTTTGAAGGCTGCACAACGTTATTTAACCACAGTGTCACGTCTCAGCGTGCAGTCTGTACCCCCAGGTACGTGTGGGTGTGATGTCAGACCCCCCCCCAGCAGGAGGATGGGGCCCACAGGTTGGGCTGCACAGCTTGAGAGGCAGCATGTGCGTGTCAGCATGTTCGCCATACTGGAGACCCCTGTAATTAAATAAAGCTTGCTGGCCTGCCTATGTTAACCAAAAGGCCTGCTTGGTTTCCTGTTTGCACCCTGCCCCCCCTCCCAGCCCACGGCAGGTAGCGTGCTGCTTCAACATGGAGCTGTAACCCGGCAGTCACCCCAGGGGAGGGGGGGGGGAGGGGGCTACTTAACCTGAACTGCTCCAGTAAAGAGCACCCAGCTGTAGAAATGGCCGAAAAATTCAAGGATAAAAAATGTTCAGTTAAGCAAAACTCCCAGAGGTTACACTGTTTTTAGAGTGAATAACTTTTTATGTTTTCCACTAAACGAACAGATTTCAAATAATTATTTTAATGCCGATTGAAAGAAAATTTATTGGCATATCCTTCTCAGAGAGCCCTTCCCACAATTCCATGCTTCTCAGAGAGCTCGTCCCAGAATGCCATGCTTCTCAAAGAACCCTTCCCACAATGCCATGCTTCTCAGAGAACCCTTCCCATAGTGCCATGCTTCTCAGAGAGCCATTCCCACAATGCCATGCTTTTCAGAAAGCCCTTCCCACAGCGCCAGGCTTTTCAGAGAACCCTTCCCACAGTGCTATGCTTCTCAGAGAGCCCTTCCCACAGTGCCATGCTTCTCAGAGAGCCCTTCCCACAGTGCCATGCTTCTCAGAGAGCCCTTCCCACAGTGACACGCTTCTGTGAGAGCCCTTCCCACAATGCCATGCTTCTGAGAGAGCCCTTCCCACAGTGACACGCTTCTGTGAGAGCCCTTCCCACAATGCCATGCTTCTGAGAATGCTGCATGACTCTTTTTGCCAGATCCAGTGTGACCTGTCTCAAGGTGCCTGGTCATTTTCAGATACAGGGCATTGTGTGTGGTGATGAAATCATATACTGACTTGGTTAGTACCCTATAATAAATATTCTTCTAGCTCATTGGCTGTGTTGTAGTGATGGACAAAATGGCGCTTCATGAACCATTTGCTATATTTTTTGACCCCACTAGATGGTGCTTTCTGTTTAAAAAAAGGGCTCAAAGCATGGCCCAAAGCAAACCAAGAAGTCCATGTAGTGGGGTCAGAAAATACAGAAAGTGGTTCATTAGGTGTCATTTTGTCCATTGCTACTGTGTTGTATTTCACAGATTGGTTTGTGTGTTCGTGTGTATTAATGTGTGCTTATCTGTATGTGCACATGCTCCTTTAATCTCTGTGGCTGCTTCACTATATGCTGCTTGCATTTGCTTTGATTGCCCACCTGCTAGAAGCCCTGTGTGACTGCATCCAGCAGCCTGAGCCCCCAGACAGGCCTGCCCCCCATCATCTTCCATTATGCTGGGGGGCTCAGCTCACTCCTGGTTACTTGGAGTAATACTGAGCATTGAGGCAGTGGAAAGTCATGCATGTTAGTATGAACGTGTCCTAGGCCATTTCCAGGATTCTGATTTGTTGGCTTTTGAGCCACATTATAGTGAAAACTTTGGCTCTCATTACAATCCTAAACCTAAACAAATACCTACAATTATAAGTCAAACTTTTCAAATGTAAAAAGAAATGTAAATAAATTGTGTATTGACTGGGGTTGAGTCTGACAAAGAAAGACTCTCCGATTACTGTGAGGGGATTTTCAGTGGTATCTTTTCTTTCTTCATGGTCCTTGACGGATTTAGATTCTGACCTTTTTGTTAGGGATCAGACACACAGAATGGCCCTACTGCTGTGTCAAATGTCATTGTGGTCGGAAGCATTTCCGTGTCGTAAGACAGTAGATACAGTACCCCTAGTTATTGTCTTGCAGAAATCTTAAGAATGCATACTCTGAATTTCATATGAAAGGTAAAGCCTGCTTTCTTGTCTCAGCCAGTTCAAAGTATATAACCCTACCTGAGAAAATTTATTTTAGTTCAGCAGTTTTTAGTGGCTGCTGTCTCCATCTGGCTTGAGACATGTCATGTTTAAACACATGCTTGTCTGTTCATGAACATTAAACTCCACTAAGGAGAGATGAAATGGACATGTGTAATGTGTCAGGTCAGAGAGAGCCTTATAAGGGAATGGGATTGAGAGCCAGCGGACAGGGAGTCTACAGCACACCGTCTCCATGAATGTCAGAATAGCGCAGTGATTCAGTCAAGTGAGAGGAAGAACCAGACCAGGCTGGACGGTCCTTAGTATTACCTGCAGGGATGTATTACCTTCTGACTCCTTAGAGTTAGGGTAAGCCGCTCTTGATCCATTGCATCTTTAGCAATGACCAGTAGGAGTCACTGTTATACAGATATTCTATGTCATGCTACAGGCAAGTACAGGAAGTAGTGAAGACCTGATTAAAGACATCAGCATACAATGACACAAGCACAAAAATAGCATCTTTGGCATAATGTGTCACAGTGATAATATCAAACATATTAGTGTGTTTAGTATATTTTTTACTGTTTGTGTTTGTTGTGATTCAGCAGACACCTTTGAGTGAAGTGTTGCGTGGGTTGTCATGACAACAGGATAACAGCGCAGGGAAAAAGTGTTTCCGCAGAGGCCGCCGGTCCCCATGCCCTAACTCCTACGCCTCCTCTTATTTTTAACCACGTGCCGAGGGAGCATTTCCTGTCTCCCAGAGTCCGTCCTCCTCTTGACCCTCTGCTTCCATGATAAATACAGCACGACAGATTCCCCGCTTCTCAAGGGAACATTTGCCCGCTTTCTCGGGGCCATCAAACACCGTCCCAAGTGATTCTAAGTGTGACTAATAGCTTCCATCTTCAATTACAGCCATTTATTCTCCTGCCAGTCACAGGGAGAGGTATGTAGGCCACAGTTTGGCAATGTGGAACATAGCTAAGAGTGGATCTTTTGTTTTGATATGACCAGGTATTAACCTCTCATCTTCTTTAGGGTCTCATCAGGGTCTTTTCAAATCAGATTTGAGTCACTTTCATATGTGGTCCTAGATTAGATGCATATCCGATTCCTGGCCTTGCAACATGAACGTGAAACAGTCAGATCGGAATTCATGTGTTTTTTTTGTCTGTAGCCATGCGCCGGGCTTTTTCCGTTACGGATGACACAGGTGACTTGCACAAAAATGTATCAATTTGCGCTTGCAAAGCATTTTCAAGGACAGATGCATTCACTGCATGGTTAGATACAGGTGGCTTGTAATTATGAATGTGAATGATCAGGACTGGCAAATTCGGTCCGAGCAAAAAATCTGAATTGTGCAACGAGGCTTGTAATATGAACATAATCTTAACACGCTGGTTTGGATGAAAACATCAACTGGAATATTTGGTAGAACACTGCTCATTGAATTCTTTTCACGAAATGAAAGAACACATGTAAAAACGAGGAAACCCTCTGTTCTGTTGGTGTAGGGTTTGAGGGGATTGCTCCCCAACCTCCACATGGGTTTGGGTATTACAGGGCAGCCAACCATAAGTTTTTCCTACTCCTAATGAGTTACCTTTCCAATTTTTAATTCAAGAGAAAGATGCAGCCAAAAATGACTGCAGACCTGACTGGCATCTATTGTTTATCTTTGTTGTTATTGAGAAGATTTGTCATTCTTTCCGTTATTCTCCATCCCTCATTTTTTTTCCTGCAAATGTTTTCCGCCCAGCCCCCTGTTGTAAGTATGCCAGTTGTCCTCTGGAAGGAGGGTAAACAATGAGCAGTAGGGGGCGGAGCTGCAGGACGGTGTTTATGTCGCTCTGCGTAGGCTGCATCGCTTTGGGTCGTGAAAGAAAGCAGTGAGACCCCCGCCGGCGTCCCGAGGCTCACTGGGGAAACGCAGAGCTACAAGGCTGCAGCGCTTTTTGGCCTTAATGTTCTTTAACTAGCAGGAACAATTCAGTCACAAAACAAATGAAAAACCCTTGAGCTAAAACCAACACTTTTGTTTGTCAGACCGCAAGCGCTACCAAATTGCCAGGAGGCTGAATTTCAAGGGCAGAATTTAGTTTTTTTACTGGAATGTCAATGAAAAGAATTGGGGCATAGTTCCAATAGAACATGGAAAATATTTTAAAACCCCACTAAAAATTCTAAGGCCCTCTTCCGATCCCTCAGCCACCACGGCTGGTTTGCCGGAGGAGGCTTGCGATGGGACATGCTTAGTGTTCACAGTTCAGCCTGTTCATGTCAGGTCCAGGTCCATAGAAACAAGAGTATAGGCGTTAAGGTCGTTAGTCCCGTGTACTTAGGAGTCATGCATTCAGCTCAGTCTTCAGCCTGATCTTAGCAGTGGGGAGATTTTCTGAGAAATGTGTGAGTAAGAAGCGTCGGGGGGGCGGCGGTAATTTATTCCATACCCGGAACGCTCCGAACGTTTCCACAATCAATCTCAATTCCCTCGTTCAATCGGCACACTCTCTCAGGGGAGGGTCTGTACTGGTTTGATTCCAGTTGCCTGTTAGATCGAGATCGTTCTGGAAGCATTGTTCGTTCTCGGTAAAACGATAGTGCTTTGCGGACGCATGAAAGGGAAAAAAAAATCAAAAACCGATAAATTGGGTCCAGACACATGCAGGCATCATTCTATTTTAGAGAATATACCCATAAACACAGCTAATTATTCACAGCTCTGTTCACAGCCGTTGCTGGGCTGCTTGCAGTTCCAGAGGGCTGAGTATCGCTCCTTCAAAGGAATCATCATGCCAGCGGTTTATGGTTTCTTCCTGCTGTAATGGGAGTTTTCAAGGAAAACACGAGTTTTATAAGTTCTTCTTTGATTAATGGCAGTAAAACAGGCTTTGTGATATTTCTCAGAACATGCTCCTCAAATCACGAGGCTCTCCTTAAAGGGCTTTTCAGCCGTGTGATGTGAGGGGCGTCAGCTGAGGGACTGTGACACTAGAGACCTGCTGACAGTCACTGGTGCTCAACGGGTCACTGACACTTGGAATGGGGGGGGGGGCGGCGGGGTACAGGCTATCGAGTGTTAATCTGTGATATGAAGCGCGATTTACAATCACCCTGAATCACACTGGCGAAGTCTGTGGTGCGACACCCTAGTGGGCTTCGCGATGATGTCATCACATTTTCAGTGGTGGGAAAGCCTCTGTAATGTGTGCTGACCAGTATCTGGGTAAGCTACAAAAGGGCACGTGGGACACGCCCCCCCCATCCGCCGACTAGCCGCAGAGCAGGGTAACGGCTTTGGGGGAACAGTGCCCAGATTCTCTGGAGCTCGAGCATGGCCAGGCCCTAGCTTGTGTCAGCTCACTGTGAAGCGCAAATATTTCCCGGTCAGTCAGGGGGGAGGGGGAGACTGAGATTTTCCGAGGACGCCCTTAGCTGCCCTGGGCTGACTGCAGAGTTTGTGTGCGCATACTCTGTGTGGGTGAGAGAGAGAGAGAGAGAGAGAGAGAGAGAGAGAGAGAGCCGTCGGGGCTGACAAGCATGACAACAGTAATTCAGCATGACAACGGTCAGCAGCTTCATCTACAATGCCCTCCCTTTATTTAAAGTGAATGAGGGGTGTGGCGTGATTGGCTCTGTGTGTCACATGGGCCATGTGTGGGTGGAGCTAAAGGGATTGGAGCTGGGTGGGGTTTCAGTATCTCCAAGGATTGGGACACTCCCTCCCTCCATCCCAGTGGCACGCTGCAGCAGAGCCAGTTCGGAAGGGGGTGTCCTCTGGCCTGAAAGGGGAGTGCTCAGCTCGAGAGGTGAGAAAGCAGATTTTGCCGGGAGCAGGCATGCACCATGTTTAGTGGAGGAACTTTCGTTGTGGAGATTTCAGCCTAGCGCTGGGGAATGTGAGTCAGAAAAGGATTGCGTGCGTGTGTCTGTGTGCCTCTGCCTGGCTCTTTGTGTCTTACTCTCTTCCTGTCTCTCACTTTCTTCCCCTGTCATGTTTCGCTTCCCCCCCCCCCCCCATCTGCCTGAAGTGTGAGATCACTGCAGGCCCCTGGAGTGTTTGCATGACACGTTTCTTCCGAGCGCCACTCGTGTTTTGGGAGCTGCGTGACATTTAACCTCTGGCCGCTTTTTCTCCCGTCTTCCTCCGCTTGCACTGGGGATTGTTTGCATTGCATTCTGATCGACTGGAGCACGTTACCAAACTTCAGGGCAAGTTAGCTAAGGTAATTTATCTTGGCCGATTCCATCCGTTTGCTTTGGTAAGCTTTCCTTGGAGATCTCGTGTAGTTTGAAATGAACTGTACATTCCTGGCTTATTTTTAATACGCCCAGCACTTTAGCCTTTCGGTTCAGATGCCGTCTCCGTGACAGGCGTCTTTCGCTCCTTTTCATGTTGCTCATTTTAATGGCTTCCTGTAGGTTGATGGCCGCAGACTATTCAGCACCTTTTTCAGGTGTTGAGGACATGGTGACGAGAGGCACGTCTCCTGATCAGGCGGCCTCAGTTCTCCGTGAGCACCAGGGCCCGTCCGTCACGAGTGGGCGGCGGGTAACTGTCTCTCTGCATGACAGGCCATCCTGCATTGAGAGCCTTCTGTCTGGGTGTCTTTGAATCAGCTTCTAACCAAGAATGGGAACAGCAGGTTTTCAGTACCTGTATGAGTCTTTCTGAACAACAAGGGAGAACAGCAGAGTTTGACACCTATGCGTCACCACGCGGCTCTGAGCAGTGTAGCCTCTTGGTGCCTGGGGGCGTGGGGGCTTTTGGACAGTAGCGGCCTGTGATGCCAAAGGATACGGCACAGCTGAGAGATTTTGGAGTCCTACATTTGTGTGTGTGGCGTTTTCTCATTGCTAAAACTGCGGATAGGGTTAGTAGGGGTGGATGCCTGTTTTAGGGACCTGCAGTGTTTAATGATCCTCTGACCCACAAACACAGTGGCCACCAAAAAAGAACATTTTAGATTTTTCTCTCCGTTGTTTTTCTTGTGGTTTGGTGTCACGTTAACTCACCCACATGTCGCACTCACAGCGAATGCTGCGCACTCTGGGGCAGTAAGTGGATTTATTGGTGGCGGAGATGCTCTTGCTAACCTGCAGGTGTATGTCTGTATTATTTGTGACGTGTTTTCTGAGTGAGAAATGGAAGTTCGTGTGACGACTTTCGTCTGCGAGCTGCCTGCTTCACCACACTGTCAAATTCGCTGTTCCGGTGAACTTCACCTCCGGGGGCCTGTGATGTGGCAGCCGGCTGGGGGCTCACCACACCTGTGTGCCTTCCAAAATAGCAATAATATATATCATACCAGAATTCATCACTTTATAAAGAAGAGGATACAACAGTTACCATTTCTTTGGAAAATCCTTAAGAGACAAAGAATGACAAAACATGGGATATCTTCCTGATTAAATAAAGTCATGAGCAAACAGCTTCTGATCTTAGTCTTTTCCCCCCAGAATTCCTCGGATTCTTGTTTTCAGCAGGGACAGGGCTATCTTGCCGAGCTATTTTGTTTCTTTGCTCCTCTTGCCCTCTGAGAGGACTTCGGATTGTGCGCTGCAGTTTGTGAGTGTGCTACGGAGCGACCGGCGGCTTCCCAGTGTGTCGACATTGTCGGAACTGGTACTGAGGGAAGGGGAACCTGAGCATGTAACTGGCGAAACGCGTCGCGACATTTCAGCGAAGTGCGTTTACAGGAATCGACCGTGGTTCCTACAGCTCTGCTGTTAACCCTTTAAAGACTAGCTCATTCTGTAGCACTTTCTGCTTGCATTCTGCAGCATCTTTGCTTTGTGAGACTCACATTTTATCATAATGTTCCACCTCAGTTTCATCCATGTAGGACGTACAAATTTTTTTAATGATATTAGTATTAAGAACTTCTTCCCAACTTCTGCGATTTTCACCTACTTAGAGCCTCGATTGGCACAGAGCTGAAGACATGTTGGTGCGTCACACTGGACGAGCGATTCTGTGGTTGACCTGAGAGGCTTTGAACTGGTTGTCAGCTGCCATCCTCGCTGGCTGGGATGAGTCACCTCTAGAAGCTGACTAATGTGATATTTAACCGTCGCAGTGTGTGGGTGATGATCTATAGCTACCAGTGAAGGGTAGTTAGAAGACTGATAAAGGTTTGTCTTCTGTCCCTAGCAGATTTATGCAGTGGTGTGTGAGCTCACTCTCCTTGTTGTCCTGGAAAATCAAGCTTGTAAGAATTTATTATAAGACCTTTGGGGGGGGGGGTCCTGTGTACCAAGTGGCACAAACTCCTGGGAAATGTGGGCTGGACCCACGTCAGCCAAGGTGCCGTGGATACAGAACAAGCACAGCTGTGTCCTTCAGCCAGGATACTGAGTTTGTCTGAGAGAACAGCTCTGTGGTTCCTTTCTGTCCTGCCTGTTGGCTATCAGACGGTTAGAGCTGTCTTTACAAAAGTGTGGTTTTTATTAAACCAAAAAAAATAGAAATATTGTTGTTCCGAAAGCCATTAAGCAGAACATGCAGAATAAAAGTGACCGGAACGCTTTACCTGAGGGGGCAAAGATAATATAGCATTATGCTATTAGCTATGTATTAATTAACCATGTTTGTTCATCATTATTGAATCATGGTGCATCTTCTATCTCAAGCAGTAAATGTATTCGGTCCTATATCTGTTCATTCTGTAAACCTTTGTGAACTACTGAAGGAACAAGTCATGAATGACTCAAGCAAAACGCTGATCTCATGTTTGTTTATTATTAATGAATCATGAGGCATCTTTTGTCTCAAGTAGCTACTATATTGTTAATGATTAGTTCATGATTTGTACTTCAGTAGTAACTGAGTTATTACTAAGTATCTGTGCTTTTTCAAATGTTACCAGTCATTCTATGTTTTGTTGAGATAGTGGAGATACTTGACTTCCCTCTGGATATAACTTGAAAGAGAGATTGAGCATAATCTCGTAAGGAACTGACCTTTTGACAATAAGATTTTGGTTATCTGTGTATTTCGCAGTTTAAGAATCTCCCTGCCCCCACCATAAAGATTGAATTAGATTAAAAGTCATCAGTAACAGTCTGTGTGGCAGTGACAGACCCTCCAGGTCGCCGGGAGGGCTTATAGTTGGCATGCCTAACATCCCTGGTGAGTGCAGTAACCCCCCCCCCCCCCTGTGGAGATGGGGCTGCACCTTCGCCTGATGGTCTAATTCTCGCCGTTGTGGTGAATGTGACGGTCGTCCGGCAACATGCTGCATTGATCAGTCTGCACACTTTATGTATTTCCTGCGTCTGGCTGTTGACTGGATGGACACTTCGATATTCCTTTTGCATCCAGTTTTAGAAGATTCCTCTAGGGGGGCGCTTATGTGAACGTTTGTCCGGAGCACATTATCGTTATATCATTACTGAGACAAACATCTGTGCAAAGAGATAAAGTTACTTTCATGTGAGTAACAGAGGATAGCATAGCATAGTGGGTAAGAGTATGGATTTGGTTAAAGTTTATCTGTTTGTGTCTTGGGAGGATCCTTGCTGTAAGACCATGGAGCGAGATATTTGACCTGATTCCCTCTGGTAGAATATCCAGCAGTGAAGACTAGTGTTTGAATATAAGTCTCAATTTGAATATAAGTGTCACTTAATCAACTTGTTTAACCATTATTAGTTGACAATGGTGTCAATCACTGAAGGACGGGGCTAAAGATTCATTAAGGGCTAGGGTAAAAATGTTTCCAAAAATTTTCATTTACTTATGGCAATTTATGACGTGTCCTATAATAATATGAAAATAATTCTAGGAAAACCTCAGAGGATGTAAGTTGATGCATCATAACTGCTGAGTCAGTTTACAGTCTTTGTCTTTATCTCTTTGCACTCCGCTTGCAGAAAAGAAGAGGGGAGAGAGGCGATCACAGAGGCCTGTGCAGGATGAGCACGCCCTTGTAGCGAGAGGCGCTCAGTTTATTTGGAATGCCTGTGGTTTTAGGGTCATTAATCTCCCAGATTTTTTTATGCAGAGCAGTAAAATAAAGGAATGAATGTATGTGTGTGAGCGTGTTTATGTGAGCGTGTGTCTGTCTGTCTGCCTTGCACAGGGACCTGTA
The DNA here is from genome assembly GCA_019775915.2 of Cyphomyrus plagiostoma. Taxonomy (NCBI): domain Eukaryota; kingdom Metazoa; phylum Chordata; class Actinopteri; order Osteoglossiformes; family Mormyridae; genus Cyphomyrus; species Cyphomyrus plagiostoma. Next base: position 1,406,029 of record JABFEA020000048.1, read on the forward strand.
GGATCCTTGTGGCAGGAACTCCGCCCGCTGATCGCTGCGTATGTGCTTTGTGTGCTTGTGCATATGCATGGGCGTGCGTATGCGTGTGCCTGTGTGTGTGTGAGCTGCCCTCGTGGTTAACAGCAGCCCGTGAACGGCGCTCTCTGCTCGGCTGTAGGAAGCTCTGCCGGTTGCCTCTGTTGGAGCCAAGTGCTCAGGGTCTGTACACGGACGTGCAAAAGTACAGGCCAGGCTGCAGGCTCTCGCCGGGGACATTTGCACCCAGGTAGGGACCCAGACAGCATGTTCTCGCACCGCCAGCCGGACCCCGCCAAAGAGGCCCCCCTACGGTGGCCTCAAGAGGAGCGTTCGGCGTAACACGCATGTATATATACCGGGAACAAACACTCAGAGAGGATTCTCCATGCGGCTGTTTAGTGTGCTGTCATTAGTACTAGTTCGTTTGAGCACAGCGCAGGTTTTGTCTCCGTAACGCAGCAGAACAGAGCGACTTCAGCTCGTTGTCTTTCCACCTGAGGGAACCAACTTCCTGTTGTCTACCTCCAAGTCCTGAGTGGCTGTTACTGCACAGCTGGTGTTTCCCTTGCCACAGATTTTATTTTCGTTACTTATATGTGTAACACTGGGTGACATGGCACCTGTGGCGGCCGGGGGGGTGCAGAAGCTAACGATAACAAAAAATTATTTTCACGTTCCGGAATTTTTGTGGGTTGCATTCTATACAGATTATTTAGTTAAAGTCAATGAGCTGGAACAACGCGCTGAAAAGTCAAAGCTGATTAGATCTGAATGTTTCTCTCAAACGGGAAACCTGCCCTAGATGCTCGGCTGTCGGTTTTGCTGTTATCAGCTAAATGCCCACAGTTCTCAACACGATGCGAAGTGTTAATCAGCTCAAGTTTGCTCTTCCGTTGCTTTGTCTTATGACGTGTAGAAATGCATCTGAAAAGACCTCTATCGGTAATAATCGTTTGGCTTCAGTGTTTGGTTTGGGGCAATCAAGAGGTTTCTCTGAAGGTCCAGCAGGGTGGAGTGCCGCAGTATGCTTTTGTGAACTTAATGTTTCATAAAGAATTCTCATTTCTTGCTTGGAAATGCAATTAACCAGAGGCAGAAATTTCATGTCCAGAAAATAAAGTCCGGGCCAAGATTTTGTTTCAACCAACTCCATGACTGTGGCTCTTTATACTCACTGGTTGGTTGAAACTAAATCCTGGTCTGGATTTTTACTTTCTGGACCTGAAATTTCCACCTCTGGTCATATAGGGGAATTCAGGTTTTCCTTAGCAGGGAAGTTTGGCCTTCAAGTACATTAAATTAGCTACCATTAGACAACCACGCAGAACTATGGATTTTTGGCTTTGCTGGGCACTAATGAATAAATGGCAGTTAAATTTTACACTGCACTGTAGATGTTTCCCTCTGTGTCTGCATTCTCATGTGTGTCTCTGCGGCACCAGGGTCAGAGGTCCCCAGCCACATCGCCAGCACAATGTCGGAGCCAGTAAAGCCGACCCCATCCCTGGCCAGCATGGAGAAACCCAGCGTGGATTTCAGCTACGTGGGCATCGATGCCATCCTGGAGCAGATGAGGCGGAAAGCAATGAAGCAGGGTTTTGAGCTCAACATTATGGTCGTTGGTGAGTGAATGTGCGGTGTTGGTGCTTTAGAGCAGCGTTTCCCAATTGGAACCTTGGGGGACCCTCAACCGGACTGTCTGGCAGGGAGCTCAGAGGGAGCAAAATCATGAACTGGCTGTGGGTCCCCCAGGGTCGGATTGGGAAACAGCACTTCAGAGGCTCCAGTACAACCGTGCTTGTCGACTTCAGTCCCTAAACTTTTGTAGCTTAAGATGTTTAAGTAGGACACGCTGGGACATTTATCTGTGTCAATCTTCCATGCTCATGACTTGCACAGCAGCTTCTAGAGTTTTTCCTAGTTACCAATGAACCCTACTCAGGCCTGCATATGGCTGCCCTCTCACGCTTCACCTTTTGGCATGGTCCCCTCGCTCATTGTTTCTCAGCTTCCATCTCAATAGCTATTAGAGATGATATCATTCTGTTCCCTGTGTCTGCGCTTTGTGCTACATTGTGCTTTGTTACACTGATTGACTGGCTGTTATACGGGTTTGGAATATTTCTACCATAAAGACACACACTACATGCACACACACACATCAATCAACATGATGTAGCTGCATAACAGATGAAGGTGGTGACCGCGGAAGGCAGAATCTGCACACTGCGTGTAATTGTTCCCAAAGATAGTCGAATGCTTATTGTCAGCAACACAGCATGTTATATTCTCATTCCTTGTGCCCTGTGTCTTTGCTTCTGCTGATGTTCCATGCAGGGCAGAGTGGCTTGGGAAAGTCCACACTGATGAATACCCTCTTCAAGTCCAAGGTGAGCCGACGGACAGGCCTGGGCTCTGCTGACGAGAGGATTCCTAAGACTGTGGAGATCAAGTCGATCAGTCATGGTGAGCAGTGAGGAACGATACTGCAGGGTGTCTCCAGCCTTATCTCTAGTGAGACCTCAGGACAGGTCAACAGTCTCTGGTTTACCATGGACTTTCCCTCCGTTCAGAGATTGAGGAGAAAGGTGTGAGGATGAAACTGACTGTCATTGACACCCCAGGCTTTGGAGATCATATCAACAATGAAAATTGGTCAGTGCAGTCTTCCACACAATATAATGTGTGTCTAATCATACCTTGTGCGTGAGATATTGACATTGTGGTTGTGCTTTTTTGTTTCTGCGTGACTCTGTCCATGTGTGTGTGTGTGTGTGTCCTGCACAGCTGGCAACCCATCATGAGGTTTATTAACGAGCAGTATGAGCAATACTTGCAAGAGGAGATCAACATCAACAGGAAGATGAGGATCCTGGACTCTCGAGTTCACTGCTGCATCTATTTCATCCCGCCTACTGGACACAGGTAAGTACCAATCACTGCCCTGACACACGGTGATATATCACACACACATCACACACACACCATCACACGCCTGAGATTTTAAAGTGGGATACAATGTAAAGAGCTCTGTGTTTATGTTCTGTCCCTTTTTGTTTAGAGTCTAAAACAGAAGTAAGGGGTTCTTCTCTGTGGCAGCTCTATGTGTGATTAGTTATGACTGATTTTGCTGAATAATTGCACTACAAGTAATATATCATTGCAGTACTGTGGCCAAATGAAGCTTCATGAACGATTTGCTGTTTTTTTAATCCCACTAGTGCTCTCTGTTCATAAAAGGGCTCTAAGTATGCCATAAAGCAACCCAAGAGCACCACCTAGTGGGGTCAAAAATTATAGCAAATGGTTCATGATGCTTCATTTGCCCATCATTCATAATTGGCTTTTGGGTGGGAAGGGTGAAGGAAGCAGCATACAGCAGATCTGCCCCCAGAATGTCCAAGCCGACCAGACTTCTTTGGCTCCACATTTCCTCTTTAAAAAGTCCATTGTTTGGCACTGTAGCATCAAGATAAAATATATTTTAAAATCTTTATTTTCTTTCCTTACCAATGCCAAGTCAATGTGATGCTTGGCACTTTTTAGAATCTATGCATGCATTATGGGTTTAGGGGATATTTATACGGAAGTTTCCATATAATTCGTATTCGTACCTCTGAAATAAATAACTATTAATGTTAGAATTCCACCGTTAGTCATTATAACCATAAGATGTGTATGACACCAGTGTTCTATAAAACAAGCTGTTCCTGTGAATAGGATGCCTTTGGTCATGTTAAACATGCTCCAGTCTAATTTTGTGGGGTTACACTGTGCATGACACTGATACCGCATATTTTGTTCAGGGTTTGGTTCTTGGTGTATCCCTAGCTAATCCATAGCTAATGGTGTTGAATTCCTGCTGCATCGGCCGGTTGGCAGTGGTAGTGGATGTAGGTCCGGTGTGGAGCTGTAAGAATGTGATGGAGTACTGCACTGCTGGAGGAGGTGCCAAAGACTAGCTGTGGGCTTATGATTAGACAGTTTCCAGAGCTACGGTGGCGGGGTGTGTTTGGGGCTCGGGACAGGAGTGGGCGCAGGACGGGGCCCATGTGGTGCTTGGGGGACCTATCAGTGTGTGTCTGACAAAACCATCGCGGATAGGGTTTTAATATTTCTGAATCAGTCTTTGCTAACGTGTGTGTGTGTGGGGGGGGGGGGGTCCACATATACCTTACCTTGTGGGGACCAAATGTGGGGAAACTCAATTTTATAAAATTCTGTGACTGCAGTTTTGTGTTTTGTTTGGTTACTTATAGTTAAGGTTCCGGCTGGGTGGGAATTAAGGTTGTCATTGTTTAGGATTAGGGTTTTGCCCATGGAAATGAAAGGACGGTCTCCCCAAAGATATAAGTACAAATGTGCGTACGTGCGTGTGTGTGTGTGTGTGTGTGTGTAGCCTCGCTGCCGAGGTTTATACAGTTAATAAACAGAGACCACTTTTTTATAGGCGACTGCAATCATGGCCTGCTCTCACTCAGCTTTAAAAATCCCCCCACCTCAAATCTTTGGCATCTCCAGAAACATCTGGGTCTGATCACTGAGTGCTGCCCCCCCCCCCACTCACTCCCATTAACTCTGCCTTCACCCAAACGGCTAGACGGACAGCTTACCTGTGTGCCTGAGGGCAAGTGGGGGGCCCCCCCCCCCCCCCCCGGCGGGACAAGGGGGGAAAGGGGGGGGGGGGGGGGGGGGAGAAAGGGGGGTGAGATTTGCACAGG
>JABFEA020000048.1:1423158-1440067 GCA_019775915.2 Cyphomyrus plagiostoma
CCCCCCCTCAGCCCGCGCCCCCGCCCGGGGCGCGGGCCTGTCAGGCATTTGCTATGGGAGGGGAAAGGGAAAAGGAGGACACAGAGTAGCCACATGGGGTGATATGTCTGACGTTAGGAGGTTTGGGGAGGGAAAACTGGGAGACTAAATGTGGGTGACCAGATAATCAGGGTTGCCAACTTTGCTCTGCAGGCTGGAGTGGGATTTTCAATTTGAGACAAGTTTGCACACACATGCACATGCATTTACATGTATGTAAGATTTTATTACCTTGTAAATAGTACAAGGTACTATTTACAAAAGCTTTGATGTAGCTAATGCTTTTGATGTAACTAATTTTAGGTTTATAATGAAATAATATAGATTTGCTGTAAGATTTCATGCGTGAGCGTGACAGTCTGAAAGCATGAGCATCACGCCAGATGCATGAGAGTTGGAAACTCTGTGTATGCTTTAAAAAAGCTGATTTTAGGGACTGAATAGGTACCATGCATTTGACAGGTTCTGAGTGCTGCAAACTTCCTGCTCCTTCCTCGATGGAGATGAGTTTCAGGCCACTGGGACGCTTCATTCGCTACTTCAGGTGAGGTCCAGACCAGTAAGAGGAGCGGTGGTACAAATATGCTTCAGTCTTCACCAAGTGATGTTCTCCAGGAAGTTTGTCTGCATGCCCTAATTGGAGATACTCTGCACACCTAGTCATTAGGCTGCAGGCTAATTAAGCGGCGAGTGGGAGGAATAATGGAGGCGTATGCAAACCTGCTATTTTCTATAATTACCATGTGAATGTGTTGTGATGATTGCTTACTGCATTTAAGGGCAAGACGTCGTTCTGGAATGGGCTCTGTTTTTGTGTACAATGTGCCTCTGCTTGCCAAAGCCTCTTTAGCCCTTACTCAGGCCCCCCAAGGCAGAGAAGCAGTAACACACTGCTGGCACAAGTCAGGAAGGGCACGGCACGTGCCCAGAGTGTGGATAAAGTCAAGAAACCCAAACAAAAAAGCTTATCAAACATGGGGAGATGCTGTGTCTTTGCTGTGGTCTCTGCCCACGATGATGTCATTGTAGACCTGCACTGAGTTCCTCATGCCCTGCTGCACACACATAAATGGGGGCCCTGTTCTCAGATTATTAAATAATCTGTACACACACATCAATTTGCTCATTTAGAACTAGGAGCCCGTATTTAACAGAGAAAAGTGGAGTAACGTAATCAGGTAGCAGGGAATGAATTTCCCCCTTAGCACCACTTTAACTGAAGTGTTTTACCCAAAGGAAGTCAACACCTATGACAACTGCCAGACTGACCACCTGCCCATTTCTTAGCCATGCTTCAGCCTTTTTAAACCCTCTATTTGCTCCTGTAGCCTCATGGCATCTTCCCCATTGGGGTACTGTTTACTCAGGACAGCAGAGGTGGAAAGTTCAGGTCCAGAAAATAAATCCAGACCAAGATTTTGTTTCAACCAACCAATTGATTACTCAGTGACTGTGACTGAACTGGTTGGTCACTTAACGACAGGGATACATTCCGCTATATGTGTCGTTAGGTGATTTTGTCATAGATTGTATCAAGTTAGTACAGCCTACTACACACCTAGGTTATGCTAAACTTTTTTTATATCCTCCAGAGAGCCAAGGAAAAAAGTGTCCTTCAATTTTAGGTTATTTGTCTTTGGAGGAAATAAGGCATCTTACAATTTAGATTTTTTTCTTTCAGATGTGTTCTCTGAAATTGTGTACTACTATACACATCTCCAATGGAAAAAATAAGGTTTGGAGAACGTGACTTAATAACTTACGCCAAACAAAATGAGTTAAATAATAAAAACAGTCCTGATAGTGGCCAATAATGTAATCATGTGCATTTTAAATAAGAAATAATAATAATAATTATAATAATAATACATTGATAAATTATATGATAAACATCTCCTGCGGGTCTTATGAGTACCATAATAATTGCCTAATGACCTCTTCAGCTGAATGCGCTGAACTCTCTCACTTGTTCATTGCCAAGGGTCGGGAGAAATGATGACTAAATGACACTTCATGAACCATTTGCTGTACTTTTTAGCCCCACTAGATGGTGCACTAAGGCATGCTTTTGAGCCCTTTTATGAACAGAAAGCACCATCTAGCGGGGTTAGAAAATACAAAAAATTGTCAGGAACAGTGCTCCTCCCTGCCCTTCATGTCTATCCCCCACTTGGCCAGCAGGTATTGCTAACCATCCTGTTCCCTCTTCTGTCTTTGTACTAGACCCTTGTCTGTTTCCTTTGTTCCCTAGAGTGCCACATGGCTCAATGGGTTGAATGTGAGGTATAAAGGTAATAATTACTCTGTCATGGGTTTAAGGCCACTCTCACCAGTTTGTATTTATTGGTTTTCTGTTCTGTAGTGTTTATTAGTCATCTTTGCTTTCCTGTTTTAGTTTGCCCTGCTTGTGTTCTGTTTGATTTTGGTTTTTCTTGTACTTGTTCCTGTTTTCCTAGTGTTGTTAAACCTTAGTGTTTGTTAGGTTCCTTGGTTCCTTGGTCTTGTTAGTTCTAAGTTATTTTACCTGTGTCTTGTTGTTCCATGGCCTTGTTGATTAGTTGTTCACACATGCCCTTTGTTAGTCCTCATTATAAGTGTATTTAAGTACCTGCCTTTGTTCATTTCCCCAGTTGATCATGGTTAGATGTTATTCTGTAAATGTCTGTGTTGTTCTGTTGTGTTTCTAGGTCTGCATCCTGTGTTACCCAGTGGGTCCAGGTCTTTCCTTGTTTCTTGATTTCTAGTTAATTCCTTTTCCCCCCCAGTTTTTGATTCCTCGTGGTCCTGTTGTTTTGGTGCTTTTCCCCATGGACTCCTTTTATTCAACAAACTCCTGTTTTCCTGGAGCCGCTAAATCTATCGGTGCCCACTTTTCCTGCCCCATCACCATGACAGAAAAGGGTTCATGAAGTGTCATTTTGCCATTTTTAGTAGGGAGTGAGTGAGCCACAACCACCATGCAGCTGGGCAAGCACACCACACAAATACACTTATGGTCTGCAGAGGGGGACCATGCAGCTGGGCATGCACACCACACAAATACACCCGCTTATGGTCTGCGGAGTGGCACTGAAAGCAACATACCTATGGGGAGTGTGCAAAAATAAAAAAAATGTAAAACGTTGCTGTGTGTTTGTATGATGATTTGTTAAAATTATTTTAGACTTTTGAACCTCAGAGTATTGCCCTTTGCAATATGTGGATGTACTAAATGTTTGCTTGTTTTAGATCTGAAACCCAGTTTGACTGATTTGCTGAAAAGAACCGGTTCTAAAGACTGATTCGCAGGATAGATGTTTTTGCACGCAAGTAGTGTTTCTCACAGTGCTTCCCTCTAAATTCCCCTAGTGCTTTTCTCTCCAACTGAAAATCACGCAAATACAGTGATGTATCAGGCTGTCATCTTGGCTTAGGGACAGAAAGCAGCATCGCAGTGAATGATGAAGGCTCTTCATCCCCCCCTTGTGTAAAACCATGCCCTAACTTTGAGCAAAAGCACTAACTAAAAAGATGTGTTGATCTACTCAAGGGGTCAACAAACAGACTGCTATTCATCACAAAAACTATGTACATCTGGACAGAGCATGAAAAACTAGATCATTCAAGAGTAGCCAAAGGACACAGTCTCCTAAATACACCAGTCACTAATAAATCCAAACACGAAAACAACAGAATTATGGAGTGTATTTACACAGCGAGTATTTACTGTGTCCCCAGCCGCGTGCCCTGGTTAGCAACTCACATGGACACTGTTCAATCTTGCTCTCCTGCAGATACGGGATGCCTGTTAATTGGATTAGCTCAGCAGAGTAGCGCTGTTGGGCTTTGTGCAAACCATCTCGTAAATCATGCTTTGGAATTGGGCTCATAAATCCCAAGGGGAGATTAAAAAGGATTCGGCTGGAATTAAGTGTCTGATGCTCCTCTGATGTTTTTAGAGAAGCGCCCTCTTTCAGTATCCTTTTTTCAAGGAAGGTACCTTCTGTATTGCATCACTTTGGCTTATTTAGATGATCAACATCACTGAATATAAATTACGATGGTGAGGCTTTTACTAAGTTTATAATAATCACTAATTCCGCACCTGGCGAGACAAAAAAATGATGTAAAAAAAATTATAGTCACGCAAATGATCTTCTGGGCTTTCAAAGGCTACTTATTTTAACAGTGAGTATAAATCAAATATTTCAAGGTAAATCTGTTTCAGTCATAAGAACATAAGAAATTTGCAAATGAGAAGAGGCCATTCGGCCCATCAAGCTCGTTTGGGGAGAACTTTAATAATTCAGAGTTGTTAAAATCTCATCTAGCTCTGATTTAAAGGAACCCAGGGTTTTAGCTTCCACTACACTAGTCAGACTGATTAAGACTAATAATTCATATATATATATATATACACACACACACACAAATTTAGTTTTTAAGCTTTACACTAAGTTCATTAACGACGGCGCCACCTGCTGGTGAAATCTACATGGTATTTTTGTTTGATGTCCTGCTGCTAATCTCAGCCCCACCCAGCTCCTCCTCCATCCTCTGCCTTCTTTCAGGGGAGGGCTGCGTTCATTTTATTGCTAGTTTTGATCAGCAGTCTGCAGATGAGACGAGGTCAATGTCTGATCTAGAACACGGAATCGCCGCCCAAGCCACTTTGTGCTTTCATCCGTCTTACGTTTCACACCTGATCAAACTGACGACAGAAACCGCACCTGAAAATTGCTAGATGGTAGCTAGTTAGCAAAGAGATTCTGATAAGCTCCAGTAAGCAATGCTTCCGGTAGGAGCATCATTTTAATGAAGAAAGTCAACCATTCTCTGTCAGAGGTGCACCCCCACCCTTAACAACCCCTCATCACTTGCCTGCCTCCCTGCCCGTGTTACTGTATATTATACCTACATATCTACTGAAACTGACACTCTCCATTTGTCAGGCTCTGCATCTCTCGTCTGCTGTTACCTAGGAAACGATAAGAGAGTGAGGGGTTGGTTCCCGGGGGGCGCCTTTCTCAGCGCCGCAGTCCCCATCCCCGACAGCGCAGCAGGGCTTCCAAATTGAGTCCATTAAGCCAATATCCACAACGTTAAATAACAATTAATTTCCGTCTACGCATCAATTAGAGCGGGTGGGTGGGGAAGTGAGTCTTTGCGCGCATTTATAAACGTGTCTGCAGGCGGACTCGCGGAGATTGCGCTCGGTTAGAGCGCACGGGAGCGAGTAGTTAGCGGTAGTGCTGGGGAATGGCTATACAACGACGAGGGTGGGAGAGGGGGGCTCTGGGACAAAAGGTGAAATCTTGCATAAAAACAGTCAGTCTTGGATTGTACTCGTTTAATCGTGCGATGGCTAATTAATCACAATAAAAATTCTATTATGATCAACATATTGGCTGTATGTACGTGTGTGTTCTAAAGGTGCCTATTAAGACTGAAATAAGCATCGGTTGCCTTGTAGTAATCAAAGTAAATAATGGTGATAAAAACGAGTTTAAAAGATTTGGGTAGCAACGCTGTTTTTCGAGGAAAAGCTAACATATTTCAACACCTCGGTTCCCTGTAATATCCCCACTCTAATTAGTCTCCGATTGAATTAAAGGGTGGGTGTTGGAGTTTAATTAATTATCTGTAGAGTCTATAATTACATTGGTTTTAAAAGGGAGGATCTCCCTCGCGTGGTGGGCATCTCCCGTAAATGAATGAAAAGGAATTAGTACGCAGCATTTAGCACGTCGGATCCACTCGACGGGTATTTGCGGAAAAGAGGAACACGGCGTGAAAACTGTTGTAATTGTTCACGGTGACACTTTCATCAAGGTCATAATTGTTTTGTCAGAGCGTTTCATTTTCTCATGTCATGCGCTGTTAACGCAGATTTTTTAAAACGAATTAAAGAAAACAGGGTTTGTATTAAATTGATTGCGTGATTTTTTTTTCCCTAGTGGAAGCTCCGTTGGAAATTAAAAACACTTCCTCAATGGTCCCAGATTGTTTTTTTTTGGACAGATGAACGTCTCGGTACTCACCGGTAGATGTAGTGGCAGAAATACTAGCCTAATTTTAGGAGCCCCTGATAGATCTGTTGGGTGAGTAATGCTAGTGACAAGTGACTTGAAAGGTGGTATAGTTTTTCCAGGACATATATACTGCACAGAGAGATCAATATAAAACCTGCTGTATCAATGTAAAGAATATCCAAAGCAATCAACTTTTTTTGAAAAATATGGTATGTAATGAAACAAGGCAATCAAGTTTTACATTTTATTTAACCATCGTTTAATTACACTACGCTAAGCCACGTAAGCTAACCGCTGCCCAGGATTGCGTGTATTTTTAAGGTCCTCGTGAACTTAAGGGTGCATCCAGTCTGATTTGTTCTCCCTCTCGCTTCTTTTCGTTTATGCTCTTCTGTCGGTGGTGGACAGGGAATGTGCCGTGTGGTTCGTGGAGGTGGGGTAGGGTTCAGCAAAGTGTCAGTGTTAGGGTGACCACCCGTCCCGCGTAGCGCGTGCGCGCACAGCGTTTGAAGCCAAATTCATGCGTCCCGCAAATTGAGACCGTGTCACGCATAATCAATGCTTGCTCAAAAAAAAGGTTGGTCACTCTAGTTTAGGGGAATAAGGCATCATTAATATACCATTGAAGGTGGTATGTGCTAGCAATGGGTAAACCACTATCAATGAGTCTGCCCGTGGGGTGGGGGCACCGCCGCGCCAGGCAGTGTCCCACATTGTCCCTCAGAAACATACCCCTTGTCCCCCCTTGGGCTTATTAGCAGTTGGTCACCCTAGCACCTGCCTACCCAATATTCTGCAAAAATGTAACGTATAAATTAATTATTCAGTCAATCAATAACGTGCCGATATTGACTGTGAATAACACGTCGTTAAACTTACAGTAAACTTGCAGCCAGGCTAATTTGGCCTCTTCTTCCGTCAAACCGCATCCCCTAATCCTCTCCCCCACCCCTCACCATTGCCGACGTCTACCGATAACGTTACACATCATCAGCGAGGTGACACGTTGTGACATTCATCTCAGCGGCAGTAAACAAGGTTAGCTGGAACTGTTGAATGTATAATAGTTACATCAAGTTACAGATCATTAATATCTGAGTATGTGCATTTTTATGTCTTGTGTGTGGTTTTGAAACGTTGCCTACCCACGAATTTGGTTGCCTACCCCGCTGGTCCCTGGGACTTTGTTAGAAAGATTTTAAGAGCCTCGGTTTCCCTCAGCCGTCACAGACCTTGTTTTGCATGATCGGCACAGTTCACAGATGAATATGAACAGTCACGTTTTCTACAATATGTTAAGCAGCACCTGTCCCAAAATTAAGGTGAAAAGAATATGTATAGGCCATGTATCCAATTTAGTATTTTGGATATTTGTATTATATTATGTGAGGGTAAACAGAGAACAGAAGTAACAGCAGAATGGATACAGGTGAAGTAATAGGGCTCAGCATAAACCAGGTATTTGTCAATCGCTTGTTTGCGCAGCTACTGCGACGTATTACTGCCACCGTGTGGCAGGTCACTTCTCAGCAACTACAGATATTCCAGGTTAACTTTAAAAGTTTTACAAATCGAACCTTTTTAGTCATGGTTTTGTTCATCTCACATAGGGAACTAGGCCTAATATATCTTAAATTATAGCTGAAACACTAAATGTTATTTTTTTCCTCTTAACTTGGTAAATTCAACAAACGGAACATATCAGATGTCGGAAAATCGAAAATCTTACACCTTTGTTTTAGAATTAGGTGATCGGTGGTCTGATGCTTAAAATGACATCTGATGCTTAAAGTGAAAGCAGTGATTATATGTCAGCAGTGCTCACCACGATACACATTCTCCTTCCTTTCAGACACGGCGTTAATAAAATGGGTGGCACTTTTAAACTAACAAAAGTGAGACATTTGTCATTTTGCCTGTCATATGTCACACCTTAATTTGAATGTGCTTTTTTTCTCTGTAAAGTTTCTTAATGCTTAATTTAGAAACTTGATTTTATACATTAGTATTCTGGATGAGCAAGGGAGCGCAGTGGTTAGCGTGGCTGCCTCACACTTCGTGGAACATGCTTCAAGTCTTCTCCCTTGGTCTACATGTGTGGAGTTTACATGTCCTCCCCATGTGTTTGTGGTGGGGGGGGGATTCTGGTTTCCCCCCACAGGCCAAAAACATGTTGAGGCCGATTGGAATTGCCAAATTGCCATTGGGTAAGTGTGTCCTGAGATGGGTTGTTCCCTGCTTTGTTCCCATAGGCTCCAGACCCCCGCGACTCTGAATATGACAAGCGGTTATAGAAAATTGGTGGATGGATGTGTGAAATCCTGAGGCAAAAATCCTTTCTGATATCCGAACGCTAGAGGGCAGTATTTTGGCGTTCTGGAGGCCTTTTTTGTATGAACACGTCCACACTGGCGCTGTGAACAGAATCGCCGTAGTTTTTTTTTAACGCTGACCCCACCGCAAAATCCTTACTCACGGAAACCGTTACTCTAGTGGAACTTTTAATGTGCCGTTCTTGGGTTTCAGCTCCCGCCGCACAGAACAGTGCTCCTGCCATAGTCGGGACCCAAACCACTTCCTTAGCTGCATTTTGAGAATCTGGGGGCTACTGTGGGGTAGCGGTGCTGGAGGGGACAATATAGGACAATAAAGACGTGTGTAATAGTGGAGAGGGAAGCAAAGAATGGCCCATAATGATGGCTTAATTAACTGTGCTAAAAAATGGTAAGGAATTCGAGTATAAACCCAGGAAGCACATATTGTAACAACAGATGTGCTCTAGGGACACACTTAGATCTAAAAACAGCATTTGGACTTATTTGCATTGGGCTTTCTCAGACTGTCTCTGGATGTTGTATACGGGTAGGCAACAGGATTAAGGATAAATATGGGAGTACAACACCAGGGGGCACTGTTGCTTGAATGGGGTATATTTCTACTCCCCTTTGTTGTGGGGAGCTGATCTGGGGGTAATACTAATAAAAGTAGTTAACTAATTGCTGAGGTCTACGGGCAGATATGTGGTTAAACCTACATGCTTATCATACGTCAGGACCCGTGCTTTTATGTTCAGTTAATATAGACCTGCAGTTGTGAAACGCGCTAATTATGTCCCTTCTGCAGAATCTGACGCGGACCCGTAGCTTGCAGACTGGACGCCAGTCGCACACACAAGTTGGGGGTTATGCTCTAACTCCCTGTCATAAAGCATCGAGGCTATTTTGAAATATTTTCCTAGCGCTTTGCTTAATGGATTTCCCCCTTGTCACTCCCTTTCGTAAGAGTGCCCCAGGGAGCCGTGCTGTTTGCCGGCTTGTTTTTTCACCTGCCCGCGATAGAGGGGCTGATTTACGCCGACGTCAGGGTGAAAACTCCTCCGCGCCTTCAGCTCCAGGTCGTGCCGAGGAACCCCATGCGCCACTGATCTGGTGTTTCATTCCACATGTGTCGTTTTCATCATCGGCCCCTCACCTCTTTGGAGAGAAGAAGCTGCAGCAGCTGGAAACTCCAGGTAACTGCCAGTGGAAGTTCTTGCACTGAAGTCAAGGTACTCATAAAACAGTCAGAGAACTGAAGTTGTAGCACAGTATCACTGCAAAATTCCCACGCTCCATACATCCTGACAACAGAACCATGACATTATTAGCTGAAAACAGACACAGACCGATACATTTCAAAGGATAGATCCCGTAAATATCAATGATCTTTGTCTTGCGGAGAACATGAGTCCTCATTTTGACATGGGCACCCAGTGCTGAGTCTGTAAACCACTGAGTTCTGCTCTAGCTGTCCCACTTACACCTCCACCACAGTGAATGGTGAAGAGCTGGCAAATATGACTCCTTGGTAGAGTTGGGCAATGTGACCAGAAATAACACCACGGTAAAAATTATTCACAGTTGTCGACAGTAGAGATTTTGGGTCCCATGAAGGCATATCACATTGGCCCCCCAGTCCAGACCAATCCAGTTACTTTCCTATTTTTTTATACCCCCTGTCACTGAGGGGCCCTAGGAATCATCCTAACCCCCCCATCAATATTGACTTTCGTGATAAATATCAAATTATTATATCTTTCCAAGTTAACGGCTGCTCTTCACTGCTGGATCAAAGTTGAAAAACCCAGAGGGTTAATTGTAGTTCTAAACTATCCGATGGTCAGAAGTAGACAAACACTTGTCAAGTGGCCTTTCACAAATCGGAGGTTTAGCGCTGACGAAGCATGCCGCTTGCAGCCTTCCTACCATTTCTGAATTCTCTGTGAATTATTATTGTGTGGATTTCTCATGGACTGGCTTTTACTCAGGACTCTCATTTCCAGTTTTGCTGATGACCCTTACTGGATGGGCTGCTTTGGACCTACCTGCTCTTCCGGTGAGTTGTCCTGTTATTCTGACTGTGTTGTCTTTTATCTGCCTGCCTGCGCTACAGAATTCTCTTGTATTTCAGTAAATCCCAGTTTGTTGTTTAACGGCTGTGTGCTTGTGCTCCGGTCCTGACGATCAGTCACAGAATGTGGCGTCATTTAACTGTGATTGATCTTAAATTGTATGGAAGTTTTATTGAGCATTAGTTATATTTGATTAATATTGAGTTACTTGTTGTTAAGGGTGTACATTCGGGAATGGATGGTGTGGACATGTCCGTACCGGTACTGTGCGAGTGCCGTGTGTGTTTACGGGGCCTGGGCTCAGGGCTGATTAGTAGTGCTGTAGTTCTCGGGACCGGTCTCAAGACCGTTTTTTTTGTGGTCTCGGTGTTGTCTTGGTCTCGACACTATTTGGTCTCAGTCTTGTCTTGGTCTCGGACATAGCGGTCTCGATGGGATGGGGAACAAAAGAGAAAACAGCACATCCTCACAGAACAGTATCATTATTTATTACGCGTCTCAGTTCAATTGCAACCAGACAGATACATCTATTTTAAAAACGTCACACAGTATACATTTTCTCAATGGACACCACCAGTGCTTCACAGTCCACACACGTCATACACATCGTATCATAGCAAAGTCGGCAAAGAAATTTCCGAAAATGTCCACAAAGTCTATAGCATCTTTAAAATTCAAATAAATGAGGTATTTTACAGTCATTAGAAAGCACGGTCTTGGAGGTGCAAGTCAATCTGAAGGCTCATTCTCTTCAATTCTAAGCAAAGGATCATTACATAGCCGTATTCATAACTGACCTGAGGCCTCTGTCCCTGGTATAATAGACTGAATATGAACATCTTTCTGTTACATCCCATCCATCTCTTTCCCTTGACGAGGTCTGATAAAATGGTTATAGGAGAGGATTGCTGAGAATATTATTTTCCATCAGGCCTCATAACTATGACAAATCTGGGAGATTTTAAATGAGAGACATATGGATAATATGTTTGAAAAGATGACATGAATTTGATTTAACGACGAATGACACTTTACAGCAATGCCTTTTTTCTCTACAGTTGATCTGAATAATATGATGTCAATTCTATCCCTAGTCTGTTTTCGGTCTTGGTCTTGGTCTCGGTCTCGACTATTCTTGGTCTTGGTCTCGCCTTAGTGTGTCTTGGCCTTGGTCTTGGTCTTGGTCTTGGTACCCTCAAGTCTCGGGAGTGTCTTGGTCTTGATACCCTCTGGTCTCGGCAATGTCTTGGTCTCGGTTTAGGCGGTCTTGACTACAACACTACTGATTAGGTCCCTACCAACATTGAAACCAAAGCTCCGCCCCTGGTTGTGTGTAAGGATGGGGTGATTTAGCCCCGCCCCCCACTCCCAGCCAATAACAGTATAGCGTGTCCTTATCTCATCACACGAGCCCAAAGCACCCTAATCCAGTTTGCACTTTTACCTAGGAGAGTCCCGTGTTTGTCAATAGCAGCAGGCAACCCAGTGATCTACAGTGCACGTGCAAAGACTAATTCATGCGAAACCACAGTTTTTTATTCTCTCACACACATTTCATTCCCCGTCATACCCCCTCACACGCTCATTTCCATTTATGTCTCTATGGGGACCTGCCTTCAGCTCTCACTAGTGCATTTATCTCTAAGAGGCAGTTAATATCTGCTCAGAAGTTGCAGTCTTTTTGGGCACGTTTGGCCGGTGCCCTAGAACAGACATGCACTCTTAAGTGTTTGATGTAACTGGAAGTGGTCAGTCTCACTGTCCCTGTGCTGGGTGATTGGGGGGGTCCAGTGCGAGACGCCTGGCCCTGAGGCGGATCATGAAATGCGGCGTGATGCTCTGCTGGGTCCTTAAGCAAACACGACGGCCCCTTTCCATCTGCTCCTGGCCAAGAGCTTCTGCGGCAGATCGCAGGCACACTGGTGGCGCAGAAACTGCATACAGCAGGAAATCCACCTCTGTGCATCGCCCTGAGCCCAGTCCGCCCGGTTTCAGTGTGTGCATGATGGTGAATTAAGCTGAGCATGCAAAGGTTGGTAGTCAGAGCCATCAGCGGCCACCTGGCTCTTCTAGGGAGTTCTCATCAGAAGCAGCTACAGCAGAGTGTTTGCACTGACCACATGCACTGGAAGCCAGGCAGACCATTTCTGTTCTCAGTTCCCCATATAAC
This sequence comes from Cyphomyrus plagiostoma, assembly GCA_019775915.2. Classification (NCBI taxonomy): domain Eukaryota; kingdom Metazoa; phylum Chordata; class Actinopteri; order Osteoglossiformes; family Mormyridae; genus Cyphomyrus; species Cyphomyrus plagiostoma. The sequence goes on from JABFEA020000048.1 coordinate 1,435,769, forward strand.
TGTACATGTTTCCATGTTAATATGTAACGTGCACTTAGCATACTGGCTGTGGTTTGACATTTGCTAGTTACTCTTCTGTTTTACCTTAGCAAACTTAGTTACCTTTGAACAGGTTCGGTAAAAATGAGTAAGAGGGTTCGGTTTGCCTTTCAACAGCAATGGGGATGCATTTTGGGGTTGGGTTGGGGGGGGGGTGTTTGTGTTCAGGTAATGCAGAGGGGGGGCCCCCTAAATGCCTTTGACTCTGGCAGCTAAATCCCAATTTAGCATATAAGCCCAGCAATAGTCCATGAACTGGTATTTCTAACAAAATAATTCCATTCCAGGACACCAGCTGTCTGGCGAGCCCCACCAGGGGTTAGCCAGTGTTAGCATTATGGGGATATTTCAGTGCCTTTGTGAAGGTGCCTGGATTTTTTTCTTTTTCCAAAGGAAATAAGTAATTTCTTATTTTGGTATCTATAACAGTCATCAAAGGCTTTTTTTTTTTTTACTGTGGAAAAATTTACTTACTTAAGCTATGAATTACTGTAGGTATAGTGTCTGGTTGTTGACCAAGTCATTAACCTTTGCTATGACTATAAAATATGGATTTTTCACCGTTATTTATATATACTGTATTGTTTATATAATGCCAACTGTTTTATCTGTGGTCCAATTCTCATGATTTTTTGTTCATATAGTAAAATAACATATGTCTTTTACTCTTAGAGTTAAAGCAATTGACCTACACACATGCTTGCATTGTCCATCTAGAAATCCCATAAAGTGCATAATCTCTGGCTTTGTTTTCTATGTGTTATAAGGATAATGTTCTACAAATCAAAATGCTGAATTTTATTGTCTTATGAGGAAAAAAATGTCTGTTTTATTGTTATCTTGTCACAGTATATCATTAGTATTTATGATCACTGTTACCTCTAATATTAGAAGCAGTCTGAAGCATCTGGTTAAATACAGTTTTCAGACAGTGCTGCCTGGCAACACAAAGCCGTGGTTTATTTTCTATACATATTAAAGACATCTAGGCAATATCTTCCATACACATGTGAGGGGGGGGGGGGGTATTCATTTATGTCTATATAAATATATGGGGCAGTTTTTGACTCAAGATGAATAAAGTATTTAATAAAGTACTTTAAATACTATAACTTTTTTAAAAGTTACGCTCTTTCATGGCAGTTTTTTTTAGAAGAACCAGGAAACATGCATGTTGTACCAAACAATTTGCTTTCCATTAAAGAGTAAAAGAAAGATTTGCATTGAATTAACTGTCAGATTTTATATGATTACTGTACACTGACCATGCGCTGCAACCCACTGCTGGGCTGTAGTTCATCCTGAGCACATCGCAAACGGGCCAATTCCTGCCAGCTCGACATGATTTAATCAGAGCCCCCAGACACAGCCCCTCACCCCAAGAAAGACTAAAGTTATTCTAAAATAAACACTTGAACCTGAGCTCTGAACGGTTGCAACACGAGAAAATAATGCTGAATTTCTCCCCCTTTCGAAGGATTTGACCGCAAAATTTGATACTTTATCTTCCTAACATGTCGTCATATGGAATGTATTTAAAAGCCCAACTATGGCTTAGGTTTGTGTTTAAGCGGTCGACTTGAAATAAATAATTGCACATAAGTCTCCTGAAACCTAATAATTACATGCAGAAAATCACAGGGACACGAGGTTTTCCGTAAAGATCTGGGCGAACAACTAGCATTTAAAGGGACTTCCCCCCCCCCCCCCCAACATTTTTTCCGTCTGTCTCCGTAAGCGCATGACTGCAAGCTCGATGAAACAAGAGCACACGTTCCCTTCTTGAAGACACGACGAAGGAAGGCTGGGGTTCGACTCGAGACCGCATAATGACCTAATAAGACAAACAGTGACTGCCAGTTGCGACCGTGTAGTTGGTGGGAGAGGCTGATGATGCAAGGCCTGTGGTCCAGGCATGAGTGATTGAACGCAGATGCTGCAAGAGGAAGAGATGCTTCCGGCCGGAAGACAGAGCTCCTCCTGTCTCCAGCATGGCCGTCTCTGCCAGAACTATCTGCATTTGCTGGGAGTTCGCAGCATGGCGTGGCGTGAGGTGGCCGTCACACGGCTGTGGTTCGCACCCTTGTGTTGGCAGACATGCCAAACCGCTGGGTTCGTGTTCTTTTCTCCATAATATAATCGCTTCCATTGCTCCTCTCGCAGAATCTAGTGCCAAATATCTGGGAAAAGCGGCATGACTCACTGCTCAGACTGGATTTATTTCTCCATTTCTTATATTTACATTTAATTCCCTCTTTTTTTCATTGTTGAACACCTCCAGCTGTGAAATCCTTCCAGTATCCCTCTTTCGCACTTTCTTGGAGCTACAGCTTCTTGTGCTGTGGGTTCCTGTCACTCCTGTCATTGCTGACCTCCACGGTGGACCCAAGTGAGAACGGTACCAGTTCCCACATTTTCCAAGATGAGGAGTGAAGGTCACAGTTGCTCTCATTGTAGTTTCTAGGAGCGAATGTTACAAAGTGATACAAAGATCAGGAGAGCAAACACTTCCAAGAACATCAACATCATCTGTAAGTGAATCATGTCACGGACCAACTTCTGTATATGTATGTAGGTTTCACTTTCTTAGTGAATTTTACAAACTTTCCACAGAAACAGTAACTTAAAGAAACAGTGTTTGTTGGATTTTTTTCCTCACACAAAACAGATGCCATTTTTTGCAACATTATGATTTTTGGGAAGAATAGTATAAACAGAATGGAATAAACTTGATTAAATATAGCCATATTTTTCTTTGTAATAGTTAGAGGGACAGTTAGGAATTAATACTTCTTTTGAAAAGAGAAAAAAAGTAGATGAAGCTTAGAAATGCATGTGTGATCAGTTCTGGCTTTTTTCCAGCTTTAGTGGGAGAACATAGATCTTTGCAGGTGCCCGAGTGTCACATGGACACAGACGCCTCACGCACATCTAAGCAGCAGTTTTGAGAAATTAATCAAATGCTACCGATCTGCTTGTTGCATGCGGGACTTAAAAAAGATACCAACAAAATGACTGTTTATTCAACAGTTACTTGCCGACTGCTGACCGAACCACAGAAGCTTTTACTCAGTACAATATCTCGCGCTCATTCCAGTCCCAGCCCAGTGAGTTTCACAACATGATTCCAACATGATTTCTACAGAGCCTCCTGAATGATATTGACAATTTACTGTACAGTAGATGATCCTCAAGAACACCAGCTGAAAAAAAGCACAAAAAGCATCTTGTCTGGAGGCTGTCTTTGCTGGGGCTCACCGCGACACTCACGACTGTAGGTCCAGGTGACCTCTGGCACCACCTGGACCCATATGCCATGTATGTATCTAACCTTTCCCCAGGTCCTGGAAGCTGGAAGGCTGTCCGGGGGGGGGGGACACTGGAGGAGTACTGTATGTGGGGAGTGCGTTCACAGCAGCCGTGCAGGCCCCATTTCCAGAACCACCGCATTCCTCCACACCAGAAGACGAAGACATTTTGCCCAGTCTCCTCGATCCCAGGAGACGCTGCAATACTTCACCACCTTTTTATATATCACACATTGCATTTAAACTCATTGGCCACTTTAATCAGCTGCTCATTGAAGCAAATATCTGATCAGCCAGTCATATGTCAGCAGCACAATGTATAAAATCACAGATACAGGTCAGGAGCTTCAGTCACATCAAACACCAGAACGGGGCAGAAAGTTGATTTAAATGACTTTGACCACGGCAAGAGTGTTGGTGCCAGTCAGAAACTGCTGATCTACTGAGATGTTTATGCATAATTGTCTCTAAAGTTTTCAGAGAATGGGCTAAAAAAATGTGAAACATTCAGTGAGCGCGGTTTTATGGCTAAAATGACTTGCTGATGGCAGAGGTCAGAGAAGAACGGCCAGACTGGTTCAAGCTGATCGAAAGGCAACAGTAACTCAAATAACCACTCGGTACAAGCAAGGCATGCAGAAGAGTATCTCAGAATGCACCAAACGTTGAACCTTGAAGCAGATGGGCTACAGCAGAAAAGAGCCCACTCTTCTCAGCTAAGAACAGCAAACTGAGGTTACATTGGGCACAGGCAACCAAAACTGGACAATGAAAGACTGGGAAAACGCTTTGGGGTCAGATGAGTCTTGATTTCTGCTGTGACATTCAGATGATAGGGTCAGAATTTGGTGTAAACGACATGAAAACATGGATCCATCCTGCCTTGTATCAGTGGTTCAGGCTGGTGCTGGTGGTGTAATGGTACCTACTGAGCATTGTTTGAATGCCACAG
>JABFEA020000048.1:1471015-1483735 GCA_019775915.2 Cyphomyrus plagiostoma
AAATAAAAACAATAATAGACTAACAAATCTTTGGGAGAAAATTGCTGAATGACACTGACGTCATGTGAGTGTTTGCACATTTTTGTGCGTGCTTGTGCGAGACGTGAGAATCGACTGTGGATGCCACGCTGTGTTCGTGTGACGGATTGTACTGGCGATCCTCGAGCTCGGCTCCGCACTCAATCTGTGCTTCCCCTCAATCGGCTCCCCGGCCCAAACGACACACGTCTCGTGAGGTGGGGGGGGGGGGGGTTTGGCGGCCATCTTTGCTTGTCTCTGTTTACTCAAGGACGGCGACGTTCTTGCAGAATCTGCCAGATGTTTTACCTTCCACCTTTCTGTGGCTTTCCTGGCAGAATAATTCCAGAGAAGGTTGCGACTCTGATGAATGCATTTTACAAAAAGAATACACAAAAGATCAATTTTTTTTTTTTTTTAAAAAAAGGGACTTTGGTGAAAAGTGGCAATAGACTAGATGGACTTAAGCTCTTCCTGTCTGAGGACACGTGACAAGAAGACAACAGGAGCCGCCGGGCTTGTAATGAAACTCCATTCAGTGGTGCCTACCTTGGTGTTTTGTTTGTTCTACATATCTTTGCAAAGGCCACCTGTTGTTTACAAACGTTTGGTATTTCTAACATTTAAGGAAAGAGATTTTATGATGGGAACGGCTGAAAAACAAGTTCTCTTCCATCAAATAAAAACACTATACAAGAAGGTTATTGTGCTAATTTCAGAACTCTGGGAATGATTTATGTCGTATGTCAGTGTTACTGTTAATCATCTTTAATAGCTTCTCTGAGCTGTACATTTTTTTTTTGGGGGGGGGGGGGGAGTTTAAATTCCGCATTGCTTGCACAGAGGAAAAAAGTGGACGTCTCAGGAAAAAGTTCCAGAGTACAAACTCCACGCCATTAATTTTTATAATTTAGAAAAATATCAAACTTAAAAAAGAAGGTAATGAAACTGAATAAAAGACTGCTAAAATTGAGTTATGTTTAACAAATATTGGATTTAAAAAGTGACGTGACTGCTTTTGTATAAAATCCATGTAATAAAACTGCTTTAAATTTTTAAAAAACTAGTTGACGAAAAACTCGGTGGCTGTACATTTTAAATTCATTTTGAGGTACTTCCTGTCAAACTAGGAGTTTGTGCATTAATATTTCTCGCCTTTGTCATTCTTCCTTGTGGAAGATATTCGATGACAAAGAATTGTCTTTTGGGGATGCACTTCAAAAAAAGGGAAAAAGGAAAAACTGTGGTTTGTCACATTAAACAGCTCACGATCTATGCACAGCGGTTAGGAGTTGAGGGGCGGGGCCTTTCTAGATGCTAACGGCATGTCATCCCTGCTTTCCACTCCATTGTAGTCTCTCTCGTTGGCCTCTATGTTAGGTTACCATGCTGTATATTCCAAAACCAATGAGTCTCTGTCTATATGGTGCCGAGGTTGTTTGTCACATGTGATCAAAGTGTCATATCTCTACTTTCTGTGGGAAATGGGGTGGGTCGCCTTTTAATTTTTACTTTGACTGTATCAAAATAGTGTTTTTCTTCATATTAGCTACAATGGTGTGGTTCATGTCAACATGCAGCAAAGAGATTAATGAACTGTGGAACTTCTTTCAAACGATTAATAAATTAGCTGTTTTTTGTTTTTGTTTTCCCAGTTCGTTTTTGTCGACGCCCATTTTGCTTGTCGCCAGTTTCCAATCCGACGTTAGCTGTGAAGCATTGGAAAGGCGGGGCTGACGAGAGCTCAGATGATTTTATTGTAGCCAGTAGTTCATTGCGCTGTCAGTGAAAGACTGAAAAGACACAGAAATAGAGGAGAATCAGTAAGAAAACAAATCGAGCTATTAAAGAAAAAAACTTGACGTGAAGCTAGCTCCTAATAAAAATAACTGCAGTATATAAGTCTGTTTCTGGACACAGATGCAGATGACCTAGTCGATTAGCATGCTAACTGCAAACGCACAGCCTGCTGTCCGAGGAGAATCTGCCCCCTGTGACCCTGGACAAGGCCGCAGTCACTCAGTCAGCAGTTTCCTGTATATGAAAGCCACCTCCCTGAGGAGACTGGAGAGCCGGACCCAGCTGACTCACGGTAGCTGCTATGTGGCTCATGCAGTCTTTCACGTCCTTAGAGATGATGCAGCAGAGGGTCAGCTACATAAGCACTAGGATGCCAGTCTGGTTTGATCGATTCCTTCCATGAAACCTCAGGTTCTTTTAGTTGAATGATGAGGCAAGTTCCTTAAGCTTAAGCAGTTTATTAAGACAGAATGAAGATGTTACAGGAAGATGATTCACACGCCCGGTTCAGAGTCTGTCTCTGCCCCCACTAAGGGAAGCAGGTCCTTTATCTATGGTCTTCGTACAGACTCTTGGAGCCGGGGGGTCAGACGGCCTTGGTGTGAGTACATTGTATGGACACGATGAGCAAGTAACAAGGACAGAAAGAAATATAAAAATATGAAAGCTATATGAATGAACATAATTAAATAGCTACAAATTAACATGAGAAACCCCTCAGGCTTAAAGGGGGGGACGTGTTGCGGCCTCTTGGGCTCCGTGGCATTGTGAAGCACGGCGGATGCTGCCCTTCTGAATCGCCATCATGTCCTCATAGACGGGAGCCTCTTCTTGCTGCCTCCAGCTGCAGCAGCACATTTTACCCTAAAAGAGCACAATTTGTCAAGCACGTGTTGCTACTGCTGGAGTTTCCGGAGGAGGATAATTCAGGTCCAGAAAGAAAATGCAGACCAAAATTTCATTCCAACCAACCAGCTGGTTGACTGTGACTCCTTATACACAACTGGGTGGCTGAATCAAAGTCTTGGGCTGGATTTATATCAGATCTAGACTTTACTTTCTGGACTTGAACTGTCCTCCTCTGGGAGTTTCCATGAGCACATTTCGATTCAACAATCAAACATGCTGCCTTTGACATCGCGAGCATGAAAACATCATTTTTCCATGACCGGGCCCCTTGAGTGGTGTAGGAATAGGCCCAGGTATCAGTACCTCAGAGTAAATCAGCTGCATACTCAGAAACTTCATGAGTCCAGTCCCCATGGCGGTGAGGAAGAGGAAGACTGCTGCCCCGCAAATGATGAACAGCATAAGAGGATAGCGCAAGCAGTGGCAGTGGGCTTCTGTCGAGAAAACCAACGTGATGTGAGACTCACACCAGACATTTCACAGGCTTTTGGAGTCAACGATTAATCATTTCAATAGATAATGCAACTAGTCTGTTGTGGGATCATTTGCGGGAGGTTTGATGTGAAACCAGCACCTCTACGAAGTAAAAAAAAACTGCAAACCTCAAGCCCAGCCCTGTAAATAGGTGTCACCTTGAAGCCTATCTATCCTCATACATCACCCACCTGCCATCTCCACGGAGACGAAGACTTCCCTGCTCCCAGGCACAGTCACACCCGAGTGGTTGAACTGGCAGAAGTAGATGCCGGTGTCTGTGTGCCGCAGCTGGGATACTGTGACATTGACCGGGCCTGGACCAGGCACCCCGTGGGCCTTCACGCGGCCCCGGTACTGGGGGGTCTCGGACATCTTGCCGTCGGCTGAGATGGAGGCCACATGCCTCTCGGGGTGGGGGAACTTGTGCTTCAGGTACAGGCCCATGGCAGTGGATCCTGATTGTTCAAACTCAGGGCAAACGTCCACCGACTGGCCTTCCAGCCTCTGGATGTAAGTTACAGCCCTGGAGCCTAAACGTGAGATGACTATTAGGAGAGATATACCTCTAGCCCCTTGTACAGGACACAGACGGGGTTCTGGGATGGTGGGGGGCGGTGCACCTTTGACAACATGCATGACCCCCCCTGTGCCCTTGCCCCCCTTAATATATTTATATATATTTTGGATCTGATATAAATGTATTATTATTACCATCTTTATTTACATTTATATACGTGGGCTAAAGTCTTGTGCACTGGGAACAGGTGAAACACAAAGGTAAGCACATTTTTGTAACAGACTCTTAACGCTGGGTGATCGATTATAAAATGTGACTGCAAAGCATTGCATAAATAACTTATTGGTTTTCAAAATTGTCTTTTGCTTCTAAATACTGGCAATCTAGTGTAAATAATACCTTGAAGACATTAAAGTCAAATGTATCTGGTCCCCCTCACAGAACAACAGGCCCACAGTCTACCCCCACCCTAGTTGAAATGGTCTACAACAGGAGTCACTAACAAGGTGCCGGCGAGCACCAGTATACCCCCAAAGACCACAACAGTCGTCCGCGGATCTTTTCTAAAAATATAATAATAATAATAACAACAACTCACCAGTGAGCAGTGTCTAAAATTTAATTTCTGCTGCTTCTTTAATCACATTTGCATTTACCTGTATATAGATTTGATTGAATGACAATATCTAAAAAATATTGAAAACATGTTTATTATACATAGATAAGTTTAGGGTGTTTCAAACTGGCAGCACTTCGTAAGGCTCAGTACCCGTGAATTAGCTCTCAGTTTCAAAAAGGTTGGTGACCCCTGGTGTAGAACCATCACTGGTAGGATACGTTTGCAGAGACCCTTGATTTTATCCAATTTAAGCTCAGAACACAGACAAGGGGACCCCCTGGATGATTTAGTACGGGAACATGGTGGGAAATTCACCTCAGTGTAAGTAACTGCATTTCGGGAGGCAATTTCTCAGACAAGTACACAAAGGAAGAATGCACAAGAAGGGGAGAATATGCAGGGGGAGCGCATTCATTTTAAAATGTCATATTCAACTTTAGTAACATTTTCCTTTCAAGGGTGCCCTGTAATCTAGAAACATGGAAGGCGCTTGTTTTAATTAAATATGAATAGCAACGCGCACCGTAAACACGTGAACAAGTAGGATATTCCATTAATTTCGTAGCGTATCTCAGAATGCCACATAAATTAATATATTTTAGAGATATTTTGTTACTATTTGCCTAAATGATACTTAAGCATTTGGTTTTACCTCAACGAGAAAAAACACTGAAATACTTACCCAAGATAGGCATTATGAGAAATATCCACTCAACAAAATGTAACATCATTTTCAAATGAATTATTTATAGTTAATATGATGCATGTATTGCAGATATGAGCCCGCACCTCCGGCCAGGCGGCAGGATTCCCCCGATCTTCTCCCACGCAGGAAGCGCTGATGGGCGACATCTAGCTCGGTTTTTGGTGCGGCTGTATACTCAGTCACTCAGTGGGCGGCACACACCTCTCTTACCACCAGGGTAGGTGGCTTCCCATCTGATTGTTTTACTTTTAGTCCTTATTACTGGAACCTCTGTATTGTTTGCTAACGCTCACGTTTTCCGACTCTCACGCAAGAAAACTTACGGTAAATATATTATTCCGTTATAAACCTAAAATTAGCTACATTAAAAGCGTTGTGGTAGTTTGCAAAGCATACGGACTATTTACAAGGCAATAAAATCGTTACATACGTGTAAATGAGTGTGCATGTGTGTGCACGCCAGCCAGCTGACCAAAGTTGGCAACTGTGTTAAAATACTTCCTAGTCTGAAAATGCAGACGGAAAAGACTACTGAAGGGAGAACTTTATTAACATTGATAACATTAATATTTATTGGGCTGAATCTCTCACGAGCCTGACAAGGATCAATAGTAACTATAGGGTCGGTGTGTATGCAGGTTTTTGGTATAACCTGTAGGTCAGCTGTTCAAACCCAGGTGTAAGGACTTTTAAGCCAATCAGTCCTCTAATTAGTGACCTAATTAGGGAGTTTCAGCGAAAACATACATACACACTGGCCCTTTGCAGATAAGATTGGCCACCCCTGGACTAAGAGAAGGTTTATGGATGTGGTGAGAGAAGACATGGGCAGGTGTGAAAGAGGAAGTGAGCTTAATGGGCCGAATCGTTTGTAAATTTCTTATGTAGGAAGGTCTAAGAGGAGAATAAATCCTTTATGTTCCGTTTTCACAAGTACAGCTACATTGGAATTTTCCTCTTCACCTGCCCCATCTTGCTCTCTATAGCTTGGGGGTCACAGCAGAGAGCACAGTTATGGGCCTTGCTCAAGGGCCCATGGACATGTGACTGATTTGCCGAGGCCCTGACTTTCTGATCAAAGGCACAAAGGCTTAGGCCACTGAGCCACTTGCCACTCTGCTCTGGAGGTCTATGGATGTGGTGAATTAGCGCATGCGGGTGGTTGTTGTGAAAGAGGAGGGATGCAGGAGATGCCAGGAAATGTGTCCACTCACAGGATCAACTGAGAGAGGAAGCAGGGGCCGTGCAAATGTGCTTCACACCAGTTACCAGGATCACCACTCAAACCAGAACACTGGTCAGGGTCACGGGGGGGATTATACTACATGAACATTTGAGACACCAATCTATATGTCTTTGAGCTGCAAGAAGAAATCGGACTACTGGGGAACCACAGACAGCTTGCAGAACCTCACTCATACAGATGATTTAGCTTTGACCCCTGACCCCCATCCACAACAGTCAGTCAGATGGGCAGCAACAAACCCACATGCTGAAGTAACTGCAGTCAGTAGCACAGCGCTTAGCTCTTCAGTGAATAGTTAGATTTTACGGTAAAATTTTCACGAAGACCATGTAAACGGTTACACTACTAGCTATGCATAAAGTGCGAGTCTTGGCAGAAAGCTTCTGTAAAAGTGCTTTTGTGGTGGTATCATCTCTCTTCATATTGCGCAGAAAACTGACCAAAACCAGACAAGCTTGTGAAAATACCTGTCAAAGCTGCACATGCCACCAGAAATCTGCAATTAATTTCTTTAATTTCTAGAAGGGTTCTAGCCCATAGGGTGAGCCACTTCATGTGTTCAGGATCAAGACAGAAGATAGACATTTTTTGCCTTTTGGATAAAGCAACAAAACATTCAACGGTCAAGAAAGATGTTACACACTGGTGCACAGAAGATATCCCTACAAATGGAGGCATCAGAGGTCAGAATGGTTCAGAACGTGGTGTTTGAAGACTCTTTATAGATGTGAAAATCAGACAATTAAAAAAACAGGAGTATTGATGCCTTTGAACTTTAGTGCTGGCACAGACTTTTAAGAAATGTATGGACTGCAAGGTTAATGAACACATGGCTTCTTCATGAACCCACTTCCACAGGAATTGATAATTGAATAGATTGCATCATCCACATGACCACCAGGGGTCACCATCAACCAGGCTGAAAGGGTTAGCTGTGCCAGTCATACTTATCCAGGCTTGGCGTTCTGGACAAGGGAATTCACTGGTTAAAATGCATTTCCTTGAAGCAACCAGTGAAACTTATTGGAATCACTATATATCTCGGTGTGTAGGTGGCCATATTTAATATTATTATCAATAAAAATAAGTTAATAATATGTAGTACCAGTCAAAAGTTTGGACACACCAAGCTGCTAACAAAGGAGAGTGATGCAATGCAATGCAATTTTATTTATATAGCGCATTATCACAACATTACATTGTCTCAATGCGCTTTACATTTCTGCCACGTAAAGACCCCCCGATGAGTAAGCCAAAAGGCGACGGTGGCAAGGAAAAACTCCCTAGGAGGAAGAAACTTTGGGAGGAACCAGACCCAAAGGGGGAGCCCATCCTCTGGGGGCTGGCAGAAGAGTCAAACAAAACAACATGACATAACTAAGCTAATATAGGGGCTGAAATTTCAGCCTCTCTGCAGGGGCAGACCGATGCTGGTACGGGGTGCTTGATGCATGATGGCAAGATCAACCCTGGCAAGATCAACTGAAACATAACAATGACAATGATGGTGAAGAATATAATATGGATGGTTATACATTGTTCCGTAGAGACCGGATAGGCAAGAAGGGAGGTGGTGTTGCAGTATACATAAAAGAAAACTTTCAGGCAAGAGAGCTCACTGATAAAAATAAAAGTACAGAAGCTGGATTGGTAAAAGTAGATGCTAAAAACTCAAAAGGCCTAATTGAGGTTAGAGCACCTAATGTAGCTGCAGAGGAAAGCAGAATGTTAAATGACGATATCAGGATTATGAGTACTAAAAATGATGTGGTGTTTATGGGTGATTTTAACGTACCTGGGATACAGTGGGACACGGTCTCTGGCTCTTCTGTAAATGAACTTGAGATGGTGGAATTAGTACAGGATTGTTTTTTTACTCAGTTTGTTAATACCCATACCAGGGGAGAAGCCCTTCTTGATCTTGTTTTCTCTAATAATCAGGGGGGTATTCCATGAAAGTAGCTAAAGAAAGGCAGACTTTCCCGAAAAAGTCAGACTCAACCTATCTCCATCTCTAAACTTAGCCTCATGTCGTTTCATGAACACAGTTCAGTTTTAACTAATCAAGGCTCATTCAAGACAGACTTGCATAGTCTCACTTAGTGCGCACACCTGCAATATTTAAGAAGCCCAAATGAATGGATGGATGAACGATAGATCGACCAAATGAGTCGGGAAGCCTGTAAAACGAGAGCAGTGTTTCTTTCCGCCGCAGAACAAACGCTGCTGATGGAGCAGTATGAAAAATACAAAGATGTAATTGTTTAAAAAAAGGCAATACTGTGGCCATAAACACAGCCAGGGAGTAGGCTTGGCAATGAATTAAAGACAGACTGAATCAATAAGGCACATAAATGTTACAAGTGCTTAGTACAGTGGTACAGTGTAGAGCTGTAATATTTTGTTCTTTTTAAGGATTCAGCTCCCTCTGAGTCACTCACTAAACTGATCCGGGTGTGTACCTCACTTAAATCATTTGAGTCAGTATTGCCAAATTGCCAGCCGAAATGTTTGTTTTTCATAGAAGAATGTATATGTGGCTTGTGATGTGAATGAATGCACTTCGAAATAAATAACAAAGTATTAAGACAAGAGTAGCAAATATTTCTTCTCAAGTGGCACACACCAAAAAGGAATCATACAAAATGTAAACATGCATGACAACATGACAATAAATGGAACAAAAATGCAAAATGTGCAAATTACTTAGAACATTGCCTAAGAATAAAATGTCAAATAAAAGTTGCAAATGAAAGAAAAATGCAAAATGTACTAATTGCTTATAGCCAAAAATAAAATGTTAAATATAAAAACACTAACCAAATGGAGACAAACAGCTAACTATGTAAATCAGAAGTTGGCCAAGAATAAAATTCTAAAACAATGCATTTGCAAAATGTGCAAATTACTCTTAACATAAGAAATGTGCAAATTACTTTTAACATAACAAATGTGTTAAATATAAGAACAACAGCAAATAGATATAAAATTAAAATTGCTGAGCATATAGGTTAAAAATTAAACGTTAAATATAGAACCACCAATTGGAGTAAACAAGCAACATGTGCAACTGAAAACTAAGAATAACACATGTCTATAGTCTATATACTGTAGAAGTCCATCCATCCATCCATTGTCCAAACCGCTTATCCTACTGGGTCGCGGGGGGTCCGGAACCTATCCCGGAAGCCTATATAGAAGTATTGTAGGGAAATAATTAACTATATGCATACTATGTGTTACGTCCTGCGACGTCCGCTCCTCTCGTGTGCCACGCCCACCTCGTTTACCTCCTGTGATTACCTAGTGTTTCCACCTGTGTGGCACCGCCGCACGCCAGTCTTGTGCTTTGTCTCATGTATTTAGGTCTGCATAAACGTTGTTTAATGTTGGTGTGTTTTGGAATAACCCTCGTTCGCCCTCACGCCTGTCTGGACTCCCTCTCTCGCCGTTCTGCGCACCGAGCACGCAACACTATGGAATTTATTTTATAGGTTAGCATTTAAAAATACCAGCTGTTGCACTTTTGACGTGCGGAGGCTGCTCCTCCTGTCTGAGACGATTTGTCCAGCTTCTCTATTTCATAATTACTTCAAAATGTTTATTTTATTAAACGTATTATTAGTCATGAATGTAATCTCACACAGTCTTTCGTGTGAAGGGATAAATGTCTAATTTCCATAAAAGATTGTGCCCAGACATCAACAAAACAGCGTGTTTATGAAGGCAGCCATGTTTGTTCCGAGATGTGTAGCTTGATCGCGAAATTTGTCGGGTCACGTACCTCGGAATTCGTCGGAATAAACGAACGCGCGAACTTGCGATCCGAGTGCGCTAACTATCTTTTGGGAATCTGTTCCCACACGTCTATCGTTCTTTGAGACAACGCGTAACTAAGCGAGACAGTTAACCAGCAACTTCCGTCGTTTAGACTATGTAAGTACGACGCAGGTGTTTCTCGTAACCATAGTGTGTATTGCTTGGTGAAAGATGTTGTGTACCCTGTGGTCATTGTGCCATATGGTACGCCTCGTCATATATAGTAAAAATAATAATAATAATAATTACGAAATAAAAAAAGAAAACAATAAAGAAAGAAAGAGAAATTAAATAATAAAACCCTAATAATAGATAATGATAGAATGAAACATGGGGAAGTAAATTATACAACAGGGAATTTAATGGCAAAAAATAATGGGGAGGGAAAAACAGAAGGGCCAGTGGGAGAGAAAGGTAGGGTTAGGGTGGGGGGCATTAGGGACCAAACATATTTTGTATCAACTGCTGTCGTACTTGTAAACCTGCAGGATGCGGTCCATCATCCTCAACATGGACTTTGTCAGCTACCTCTGCCAACACCTCCTCACTGTCAGGCAGCTTTATGTTTGCTGTGACAGCCATGTTGGCAGCAGTGCAGTCACCACCACAGCACAGCATTTTGAAGCCTTGGTTAGTCCTGGTGATCTCCTCTGCTGTGGCAGGAAAGGTCATCCTCTGAGCAAGTCGTAACAGCACCTGGGAGACAGCAGTCATAGCTCTACTGATGGATGCCTTGCTGATACCAAGGCCATCTGCCAGCACCTCGTAGAAGCTGCCCGAGGCGTAAAAGCGAACTGCCGCCAAAAGCTGGATACTTGGTTGCAAGGCGTAGATACGCCTAGTGGGCCTGGCAAGATCAGGCTGAACAAAATCCAGCAACTCCTGTATCTTGGCCCGAGTGAAGTGATACTTTTGGATAATTGTAACATCCGAAAGGACCTCCAGGGGATCAAAAGTGGCATACATACACATGCACACAGGAAAGCTGGAAAAGCATCCCAGGCATGCCTATAAACCACCTCACTACGACGCCTGCGACGGTGGTCCAACACCGTGATGCACTACGATGCTGCCATTGCTCTACAGCCCTCGCATCTTCACACAGCATTTACCTGTATAATGACCAGAGAACCACACACTTAAGTGGAGTTGACTGAAAGGCAGTGATCATTGGTGGACATAACTGCAGATTGAATCGCTAGTAGCAGCAGCAGTGATTTTTGAGTTATTTTGACTGTTTCACTTAGACATGCATTTCATAATAGCTGGTGACACGGTGCACCTTGGTTAAATACCTGATCATTTTGGAAGAAAAGGTATGACATGAGAGATGGATGTTCAAGGAATAGCAATGGTCAGTCCCTCAACATTGTGTTACGGTTTTGTATTAAAGCAGCGGCGTGCTCATCCTCTCCCAAGCTTACTGCTTCTTCTGTTTGAAACTACATGACAGTGTATCATACGTAGGCTTAGATGTTTTGCCCATATTTATGATCTAGTGTCAAGGTGGTGGGGTAGGGTCAAATACTTATTTCACTGTCAAGTCATTCAAGGAATATCAGCATTGCTGCATCAAACCCACACTACACTAGATAGTCAGAGTAACCAACAGGAAGGGAGAAAAAATTATTATAAACTCCCACAGCACAGCTGGCACTGATGAAAGGCTTGTTAGCATGCTCAGGCCACAGACCAGGGATGGGGGTCATGGCAGGCATGGTCACTCAGTGTCTGTTAAAGGAAAATAGCAGCAGTCATTAGGTAACCAGCACATTTTGTAATGCTAATACATCGTTAGATGAACTTACTGTCAGGGGCTGGGAGGTGCAGTGTGAAGCTGAGTCTGTAGATCTGTTGGGCCAGTAAGGCCAATTTCTCCCCCCAGTAGGCCATCACCTCCTGATGGTGACTCCTTCTGTTCCCTCAGGGCTGCCAGTTCCTCCCTGATATCCCTCAGAATGGATTCTTTCCCCTCACTCTCAGACCTGTGGAGCTCTTCACTGTGCAGGGGTTGGCATGGGGAGGCAGCGGGATAGAGGGGGGTGGGTGAGCTCCCAGGCGGAGAGGATTCAGGGGACTCAGGGGAAACTGCAGCCCTAAGGCAGTGATGGCCATGCCGGAGGGGGCCTGATGTGGAGGGACGCAGCGTGGATTACGCCTGAGGACTGCACCTCAGGGGGCCAGATGTTGCTGGGCAAAAAGGAGGTGACCGAGGGGTAGAAAGCATAGATGTCTGAGAGGTGCGTAGACCACACACATCTATGCCTCCTGGGACTCCCTCAAGTGTCTCTGGCCCTAGAATGGCCAAGACTCGCTCCTCCTCAGGCCTTGCACCCTTCCTCTTGGTCACACTGGCGTAGTCCCTCCACTTCCCCCTCACATCAGCCATCTGTAAATTGTGGCTTTTGTGCCTGTGCCATACTTACATTGGTATTTAGGACGTCTTTCCACTGGCTTTAAATAGTGTAGAGCATGTTAAAGCAGTACATAATTTCCCACCTGTGCCCAATTTCTTAATTTACTTAAGTATTTATCTGGAGGTCACAGACAACCACAAAGCATGATGAAGGACAACTTTCATTATCCCTTGTATGTGTACATGTGTGTAT
>JABFEA020000048.1:1483835-1496229 GCA_019775915.2 Cyphomyrus plagiostoma
TACTTGAATGCCTTCTTCACAGACTGGACGATTAACCAAATAAAGCAGCGCAACATTACAGTAACAATAAATAAACCTCTAACTTATGTGTACTATTAGAGCATTTGTCATTTATTTAAACTTTATTTTAACAAGTAAATTAACTGAAAACCAGTTCTCACTGCTTTATGCAATATTCGGGAGAAATAGCAGATTACGCATTGGAACTGCCTGGGATACAAACGTCATGCGTGTAACTAAACTCAGCCAATAAGGGCAAAGGTGTGTCATCACGGAGGCGGTTCCAGTTTTTGCAGCCCAGTGAGAGGTCGCAATGTTAATGCGTTGCGTCAGGATCAGAATTGATCGTTGTTTTAAGCCAGTTGTAAGCAAGTCCAACGCACCCAATGACCGGACTGGGTAAACAAACTGAAATGCGGACTTAATACGGAGGACTAATGATGACAACCAGAAACAGCTGATCAAATGGGGATCCCACACGAGGTTAACGAGGGGGCGTGGCACACGGAAGGAGCGGACGATTGGGGCAAGACAGGTGTAATGTTGGGATAAGATTTGTATCGTTTTGGAAGCCATTAAGAAAAAAAAAATCTTGTTTTATCCTGTTTATTTTGTGTTTAAGTGCTTAAAACATATTTGGCTGTATTTTTTGGGGGCCTGGAACCAATTAATTGGTTTTCCATTATTTCTTATGGGAAAAATTCTATTAGAACTTGAACTTTTTAGGATTCGATCCGGAGTCCGGAACAGATTAAATTCAAGAACCGAGGTATCACTGTATAATCCAAGTGAAAATGGTAGATTACCTGTATGCAAAGAACATTCTGAGTGATAGCCAACATGGATTTAGGAGGTAGATACCGTTTGACTAATTTACTTGAGTTAATTGAGGAAGCTAAGCTACAAGAGAAATTGATCACAAAAAGGCCTACAAAGTGATCTACTTAGGCTATGTTTACACTGCCATGCTGAAGTGACTCAAATCGGATTTTTTGCCTTAATGTGACACATATCTGATCTTTTCAGGGACTCTAAGAGGTCTGGATGCTGTTCGGCCAGATGGCTATTTCAATATTAAATAAAATAAATAAAATAAACTTGTGGCCATAAGTAACGGGAGAACATTTTAAAACAAATTAAAATTTAGTAGTGTGTACTCACTGCTTTATGCAATATTCGGAAGAAATAGCAGATTACGCATTGGAACTGCCTGGGATACAAAGATAGCTTGCACTACACTAGCAAGAAGACTAAAACCTTGGGTTCCTTTAAATCAGAGCTAGATAATAGCTCAGTTGTTAAAATGTTAAGTTCTCCCCAAACAAGCTTGATGGGCTGAATGGCCTCATCTCGTATGTAAATTTATGTAACCCTTCTATGGGGGGGTGTGTGTCCAAACTTTTGACCTGGTATGTTCTACAGGCACGAACACCAAGGTACCAGATGACAGCAACTGTCCGACTCCAACACAAAAGTAGACTTCATACATATTACCACGTCTCAAATAATTCGAATTCAGGAAAAAAAAAAGTTCATGTTTTGCAAACCTGTAAACGACCTGAGGGCACAAACCTCCGTGAAGCAGTCGAGTGATGCGAGGTGAGGAAGAAAGAAAAGGCCCAAGATTAACAAAATTTTAATTACGATAAATTTTTACAACCGTTCAGAAATAATACACAAGCCATTTCAACCTGTAATGAGCAAAGCTTAATGAGCCTGTGTTTCAAGGTAACAGCATGGAGGACGGCATACAGCAACCAAACCAGGTTGGGGACACGGTATTGCTGTTTCTGGAGAACCGCACTTACGTTTACCTGGATAATGGCTGGGCCGACGCCTTCAGAAACATCACAAATTTTTTACTACAGTTCCTCTTAAATAAAAAAAAAGAGGGGAAAAAAACACGGGGAAGCGATTCATATATAAAAACTGACACTGTGCTTGTTGGAATAAAAACCAGTAAGCAAAATTAGACCTGATGTGTGATTCCATGTTTCAATCCCAATGAAGTGGACTGATGAACAAGTCGTTATCGTCTGGCAATTAAAAAAAAAAACACAAGCCTAGGGGATTGGGAAAGAAAACTAAAAAAGTTGAGGTCTCCAAATTTAGGTCTCAGTATCGCCCTCCCTGAGACATTACAGGGGGGCGCATGGCCATAGGTGGTCTTGGTGGGCCTCCCTGATAAGGGGGGACCATCGGGGGGCCCTGTCCATATGGGGGCATCCCACCTGGCATATACCCAGGTAGTCCTTGTGGTGGAGCCCCATACTGACCTGCAACAAAGAGGGCGAAATGTCACATAGCACCATTCCGGCCTGGCACCAATTATAAATAGCAGGGGGCAGAGAGAAGGGTGGCGATCACGTACTGTGGATCGGGGGCCTCATTCCAGGCTGCTGCGGGGGCATCATGGCCCCCATCGGCGGCACCGGCGGGGCTGCCATGTGTGCCGGGCCCGGCCTAGGGATGTTACGTTGGTACCTAGGCAGCTGGGCCCGCATCTCCTCCTACCGGGGACAGAACCAAAAACAGACCGATGCTGAGATACTGGCAGGATGGCAAAGTGAAATATTGGAAGACTGGAGGGATGGGGGGGGCGGTTTATTAAATGAATGAAACATCAGGATTATTCACTAGGCACTGACATTACAGGTACATTACTTACTGTTAAAGCGTAAAATGTAAGGCGAATAAGGCCGTGTGAAACTTACCAGTGAGATATCCTCATCAGGGTGGATCAACTTACTGGTTGCACTCGTGGTAGTGAGGGTGGCAGGCTTACTTGTCACAGTGGCTGGCGGCTTGGACACTGTGCTACCAGCATTAGCGGCCGAGGGGCTGGACTGCGAGTACGCCGGGAAGGTGGCTTTCGGCGGGTCGGCGGACGCCGCGACTGCGCCCGAGCCCAGGGGCTTGAAGTCTGTGCCCACCGGGGCCGACGCCGCCTGCTGCGCCTGAGGAGGGGCAGCGGCACAGGATGAGCCAGCCAATGGAATTTTCGGCACACAAATGCCGCTCCTGAGAAGGACGGCGCCCTTGCACTGCCACAGTGACGCAAACTCATCTGTAAATCTGGGCTTACTCTGCACGGGTGAATTTCCAAGGTCGTTTGAGTCACTCCCTATAGGATAACAGTGTGAACAGGTCAAGGGAAAAGTACATAGATGCACCAGGTGATATATACGCCAGTGATGCGCGGGTCGGTCGGGTCGTTTGAAATAAAGATGCCAATTAAACCTTTGTAATTTATATGGTACTAGACAGAAAGCGGGTCGGGTACAATATTTTCTTTTTTTTTTTGCGGTCCGGGTTGCGGGCGGGTTAGTTGAAAACGTCGGTCGGGTTCGGGTTGTTTATACATTGACCCGCGCATCACTGATATATGCCACATAACGGCTTCTGTTTACAGCACAGCGTTTCCTATGGGAAAACCCACTACGCGACAGAACGGGGGCAAAGACTGGCGACGTTTGTGCATCACAGGCTTGTGCCACTAGGGGAACTCTTGCTCGGTTCACGAAACTGAGCTTCCTGCCTACTTAGGCTGTGCAGGGAGATGCCGTCTTAGCAGGTGCTGACAGACAGCCTGTAGTTGGAACATGAGACCCTTCCGGCAGCCCGACCGAATGGCACGTGCCGACCACACGCAACGGGGTGAGGGATCCATTTCATCCCCAAAGGCTTCGTGACTCATATGCCAAGAAACTACCCAGACGCCAAGTGGGCAACCAGCACCTCTGTCTGAACAACAAAAAACTATCAAACACGTTCAGACACTGTCACACAAAACAGACATAATCTGCACCCCAGGCAACCGAGCCAAAGCGAGTGAGAGGGCAAGTTCAGGGAGCACAAGCTCATATTACATACCTGTACCTGTCCTGCACTGGGGAACAGCGGCTTTGTGACAGCAGGTGGGGCCGTGGTCGTCGTGGCTACAGGCCCAGCAGGCCTACTGAGCATGCCCTGAGCTGTGACAGGGGGCCCGGGGGCCATATGGCGGTTCGCTGCCCTGTGGTCCATGGGAGGTGGCATACCTGAGCGGGGAGAAGAGGCTACATGAATAGAGAAAAGTACAAACATAGAGATCAAACAGCCTGAGTGAGAAGAGGCAGGACTCACCTGGTGGCATGCCCGGCATCATCGGGGGCATCCCAGGTCCAGGGCGCATCAGGCCACCCATATGCATCATTCTTAAGATTCAGAAAGACCAAACTATTTAATATACCAACAGGATAAAGGCACCAAGCCGATGCATAACGCAGCAGAAGACCTACCCGGGGGGCATGCCTGGCATTACAGGGGGCATTCCTGGCATCATAGGTGGCACGCCTGGCATCAGGGGGGGCATAGCTGCACAGTAAGCAGGGCAAGAGTGTTATTTAGCAATTTTTTACAGGTACACATAGGAAGAATGAAGCAATAGTTGATGACGTACCTGCATAGCCCCCGGGGTGCATGCCTGGGGCACCATGGACAGGGGACACCCCCGGCTGGGTCATTGGGGGTATGTAGCTGGGTTGGGGCTGCGTGACGGGCGTCTGGAATGAGGGCCCGGGCTCGTCGTCCTCATAATCGTCCGAGTCGTCCTGGTTGTTCTGCTTCTTCTTCTGACTCTCCGCTGCAAAACAGGGCACAGCATCCTTCTAAAGGAGAGCTCTAACACAGACAATGGAGCCAACATCAGCCCTGTCAGGGGACACCTATGGAATGACAGGTACCTTGAGTTTTTTGTTCCAGGACTCGCCTTCGCTCCTCCATATCCTTCTCTGGAATTCCTTCCATGCCATAGATCTCCAGTTCGATGTCTGTCCTCCCCGGTATCGCATTAGGGACTCCATCTATGGTTTCCTTATGGACCTGTGTACCGGCACACATGATCAGCCTCACAACATCAGCAGGAAAAACAAGCCACAACGCAGATGGAGTTACCGTACCTGCATACAGTGGATGGCTAAACCAGGTCCCGTATATAGCTTCTTGTGGCATATGTGACATTTGAAATGCTTCGCCTTTTGGTGTTGAATAAGAATCTTCTCATCGTCGAAATCCCGGTTGCAGTACCTTATTGTTCCAAATTAAGGCTAAAATATGCGCGTATAAAATCATACTGTATATTTACACGCCACATAACTGCGAAAATAGCTTTAACTATAACCGGATATAGTAAAACGCGCTACTGAAAAGCACCTAGTACCCACGAACATACAGCGCATGTAATTTGTGGGACGAAATTGCGTGATACACCAGAAATATTACATATTTCGTTTCATATATACATCTTACTCAAAACGGTTGACGTTAAACACAAAAACTGCATGTGCCACAGTTAAAAAAAAATGCGTGAAAACTATAGTTAACGCCTAGTTAAGACAATCAGCTAGCTCATCGCTCTATCATACAATGGGAGGAATCGTGTACTCCATTTGCCGAACGGCTTATAAATTCATAAAGTACAGAAGAACAGAAAGTACACAAGAAGCTGTCGAAATTCCCTTTAAATTTTAGTACCCCTAAACAAATACCTATGTAATTTAGCCACCTCGCTGTCCCCACAAGGCGCCCATCTGGCCTAATTAGCAACGCGAGCTATACCCAGCTTCTACACAAAGGATACCAGCACCACGGCTTCATCTGCTTCTTCTTTTTGCGTCCCATGCTTTTTAATTATCGCTCGTTAAAAGAGGAGAAACAGGAAGATATAAATATAAAAACTAGTCGACCACTGCAGAAGATGGCGTATAGTTAAATGGAAGCTAATAACACAACGGATGCCGGGTTTACCCACAATGCACTCCGCGCAGGAGGGTGCCACGCATGCGCAGAACCAAAGGCGTTTTTTTTTCTTAAATATGTTTCTCATGTGGCAAATACATGTAGACAACTATACAAAAGCACGTGTGTGTTGAGAATATTAACAATAACAACAATAATAATAATATTAATCAAGTTCAATACCTACATCGTATGTAAAACTAGTGATGAATTTCGTACGCTGTTTATAAGTACTAGAAAATGTTATCATAATTATTACTAAAATGCTGTGTACTCTACTGAGTCTGTTCTGGATCCAGTGAACGCTTTGCACTTTGGAAGTCTGGAAATGATCAGGAATCAATGTAAGATAAGGTGTGTTGAACACGGATGTTTTAAGAGACGGACCACAGCGGGCACAGATGATCTTACGTCATCATTTAACGTCTCTGAACAGTGTCTACAATACAGTAATAATTTATTCACTGACCAAAATGTTTACTTCGCAGACGTCTTCTTTTCAAGACTCGATCGACGTCGAAGAAAAGGAAACGGATTTTGACAATGAAGAAATATCACGACAAATAAACTGTTATTATGCCGTGTATTTTTATGAAACCACAAGGTATCGACAGTTTTTAATTTTACTATATGCGATAACGAAACCACTTGCAAATTGCAGCTGAATATAAATATAAATATGGTTGACAAGTTTGAATGATTCATTCAAAGAGGTGTTATTGTCATTAATGACGGAAACGTCACTCATCCGTCGGTGTCGACACGGTCTTTGGTTATTAGCTGGAAATGTAAACTTTCTGTTCAGCAATTGTATCAGTGCGATGTGGCTTTTTAAAAGTAGGTGTCAAATTTGCTCTTTTGATCCGAACGTTTCGTTCGAATTGAATACAGTTAGTGGAGTTACTGAAGTATGTCAACGTTTTACTAGCAAATGACCCATATAATTGAATTTACGTAAAATGTGCCGTTTAGATCTGAGTCGACAGAGGAGAACGAGACCAAGAGCCACCGAAGGACAGAGTCCACAGCGAGCCAGGATGACGGCAGGTTGTCTGTCCATTATGCATTACGACAGTGACTAGTAATCATACTGTACACGAGCGTCATTAGAGATTTATGACAAGGGGGCAAAGCCTTTACTAGGGGGTCTTATCATAATGAGGACGAACGAGAACGCACTATTAAAACTAATAACTGTACATTTATTTGGGGGGGGGGTTGTCCTGTTCCCCAGTTCCCCACACTGTCAGAAACAATCATTTGTCACTGGGGTTGTACTCTCATTGGTCTGGTAATTGTAACTTAAGTATAGATAAATTAGATGAATGTACCTTTTAAGGTACAGACATGGACTCTGAGGAATATTTTTATGCCATTGGGGCACATTAATGTTGTTTGTATCTTGGGGAACAAAATTGTATTAGGGCTCGACGGTTTTGTTGACAGTGCAATACCCGAGTGAAAATGTTGGAATATATCAGTAGTATAAGATCTGACATTATGACTGTTATTTATGTATGCCCCGTTTGACTTGCTGAATTTGCCCTTGTTCATGCACCCGCCCCTCCCACGCCGGCTCCGGGCACTCCAGTCTCTCGCTTGTGGACACCAGTCTGCCTTCAGAAGCTGAGCCTGAGCTACGCAGCTATATCTCTAGGCGACTGAGCAAGGGCGCCCTCCTCGGAGGGATGGGCAACATCGCCACGGTGGAGCTCAGGTGACATCTGCCGCTGTCGCCATAACACCTAATACAGTGTCGTTTTAGCTCTGAATATTTTTGCTAAGTTATCTTTGAGAGCCATGCTCAGACAGCAGTAGAGCAGTTCTATCTGAGACTTGAGCAAACGGGTTTTGTACGAAGGGTGTTTTTTCTGTGGGGTGGGTTTCAGTGTGCCGGAGGAGGCAGTGGGCTGTTACTGCTGCCTCCTGGAGCAAGGCGAGGGGCAGGACGGCGACGGCTACGTGGTCTGCTTGCTGGGGGGGTGCGAGAGGGGCCTTAATTTATATCCTTTCTCAGAGTGACAGCTTTGGACGTACAAAAGAGAACCGATGGTCAGTAGGTCTATAGCAGTTTGTACACTGAGATCGCAGACAGCTGTAGATGGAATGTTGATGGTAAACTGAGATTCTGCTGGTACTTCATGTGACCTTAACTGAGTACACATTCAGACTTGAGCTGGACAAGTATGTGCAAGGGCTGCAAAGCAGCCTGAGCCCTGAGGTAGGTGTTCCAATGTCCCGGAAGTTCAAAACACATTGGTCTACCATGAAGATCTTGTCTCCATTTTAATGATTGATACACCACAGCCTTGTGAACAATGCCATTCTCCACACCCTAAAAAAATGATAGTAACCCTACACTGATAGCACACGCAGTGTCTCAGAGCTGTACAGCTGTACTGTCATAAGGGATTCATATCACCAGATCTCACGTCAATTTCCCAGCTGCAGAATCTGGAGACGGAGATCAGGCCCTACCTCAGCCACTGGTACGAAGAGTCCGTCATGCACATTTACAGGGTGGTGCAGCTGATGCAAGGGGATGTGGCCCATCTGCTCCATGCCGTGAGTGACCTTTGACCTCGTCGGCCCGCATGCAGAGCCAAGCAGGAAGTGGCAGACTGGCCTCCACATTCCATGACATTATATGATTAATTTCCTGTTGCCCGCCTTTCTGTTATCTGTTGTTAATCTGCTAAATGAACTGTAGTCTGCTGTCACTTGTTGCATATCAAGTGAGAACCCTGGCAGGCTGTCACTGTGCCTGCGATCAATAGGCGGAGCCTCTGTCGGACAGCACACACGTCCCACTAGGTGCAGTGTGGCGCATAACAGGCCTGGCCTGGGTCTCTCAATGTTGAAGGCACTGAGTCACACAAACGTGGATGTCATCGGCGCAGATGAAAGAACCAAGGCGGACATCACCAGGTGAGAGAAGGTGCCACCGTCTCACACACACACGTTTCTGTTTATACCTTTGTGGGGCCTGTCCATTCATTTCTATGGGCAAAACTCTAATCCCAGCTATGACGACCTTAACTATAAGTACCCAAACATAATAAGACTTTTGACATTTTAAGTATCCAATCGCAGTCACAGATATGAAATTGAGGTTATACTTGTGGGGAACGAAAAATGTCCCCACAGGGTAAAATGTTACATGGTTTTATCACTTTGTGAAGAAATATGGTCTCCACAATGTAATAATTACAAACACACACACACAGAGGATTCATGTTCCAAATTTTTTAAGGCCCCCGTTGTGCCCCATGAATAGCAGTAGCTGGAGGAAGGTCAGCAGGGGGAGCCAGAGAGCTATGAATGTGTTAAGAGTCCATGTGAAATTATAGGGGTAGGAAAGCTTCAGTACCTTTTAAACCCCCCCCCCCAACCCCCACTGCAGGTTCATCAAGGCAGCCAGTCTGCAGGGCCTGGCCCCAGAAGAGGCCACTGCAGCTTCCCTCTGCAAGGCCGCCCCGCAGGACCTACAGTCCAACCTGCTGGTAGACTGCTCCCGCACCCCCCCACTTTTCACCAGCGCAGGTGACCCCGCCGCCCGGTTGCTGCTCCCGTCAGCGCGTCTCTAAGCACCCAGCTGACCGGCCACTCGTCTCCTTCACAGTGAGCAACCGCTTCTGCGACGACTGGATCCAGGCGTTCCTGAACGCAGCGGAGCGTAGCAACCCCTTCCTGCTGAGACAGATCCTGGAGAACTTCAAGTTGAAGGTGCGTGTCGGCTAGCCACACGCCCGCAGTCGTACTGGGTAGACTGGTGTGGCAAGTAGAGCTGCGGGTTCACGTGCCAGAGGAGGAAAGTCTCATGTGGCGTCAGAAGCCTCAGTTCATTATTCAGAGTCAATTCATAATTCCTTTGAATAGATGGTATCATTTGGTCAGAAACCAACCTGCAATACTCCCAGCTAAACATATCTAAGCAATGAACATATCTAAGGAGATATTACACGTTTGATGTGAGCCCACAGCCTGAGAGTTCGATACCCCCGTCCCTCCACGCCCCTGCTTGATGCACTGTCGCCACCTGCAGGCCATCCAAGACATGAACAACCTGAAGCGATTCATCCGTCAGGCCGAGATGAGCCACTACGCCCTGTTCCGCTGCTGCCTATTCCTGCAGGCCTGCGGCAACGGGGATGTGCTGCTGCGCAACGCACGTGCCGAGCACAGCGGCCTGCCCGAGGCCTGCGACATCATTCGCGTGTTAGAGGAGTTCCTGAGCGAGCAGGCACAGGGCGCCCCCTACTGAGCGGCCAGGGGAAGCGCGTTTTATGGGCACATCCCAGCACCGGGAGACTGCTCCAATCCCCTCAATATCTCAGTAAAATATGTATATATTTATTTGTGTATTTAAAGATATTGCTGTGTGTGTAATCTAAATTAATCTGACACTGACAAGATGGTGACCCTCACTACAGCATGTAACCGTGTTCTGCAGCAGAAAGAGAGGCAGCCCAGGTGTAAAACTCAGGTTGGCCCAGTCCACCAGAAACCGGAACGTTCTGTCGCTAAGCGCTGGTTTTCACAGCGTTCCATTTTATTGCAGTTTGCTAAATCACATATCATCGACTTCATGTGGTGCTGGGCAATAGTTCCTCAGGGGGGCATCATTTTGATTTTTATTATTAACTTTCTTGGTTTTGTGTGCAAAATAAATGTGACAACACAACCTTTCATATGTAAAATATCTGTATTGTAGCAAATCATCCCTTAATATGAAATCTATAGACAAAGGTATATTGTACTTGAAATACACACACGCACACACAGACACCTGTGACGATACGCTATGTGATCCATGTGGCAGGGATTCCTTGGCTTGCTTGTATTCAGTTTTGATTTATCTTTGTATGTAAATGTCACACACACACTGTACAGATTTTTGTCACGTCAGATTTGGCTGTGAAATGCTTGTGCTTTATTTACAGGAAATCCCGTGCATTACAATTTTCTTTCTGAAGGAATAATGAAGTTGTTGTATATTATAGTAGCAGGAACCACATAAAAACCTACAGTTTCACAATTACTGAAAGGTTTACGTTTACAGCATTTATTTTGGTGTAATTTGTTTTTCCTGTGGTGATTGTTTTTCACGTGGCTTTCCTCCACTAGCGAGAAGTGTTTAGATGTGAAGCCCTATGGCAAGTTCACGAAGGCGGGAGGGAGCAGAGCCCCCAGCGTGACGGACAAATCCCCCAGCCCCCGTTGTGCCCTCCGCACCTCCTCCGCTTCCTGTTCATTTGTGTCGCCTTATCACTCATGAAGGAACAGTAATAAAAACAAACCATCTGTCTCTGGTCTTGTTATATTCTTCAAACCGATCCAATTATTTTAAATGTGTCACTGTACACCTTGGAGAGGATATATGTCCCAGAGAACTGGAACCATAGCACTCAAAAAGAAAGATAATATGTCTTGCAGCATAAGAAACACACCCAAATAAAGTAGTTTTTTCAAAAAAAAAAAAAAATTTACAGCCAATAACTAATATTTCAGATCATCAACATAGATCAGTAAAGGTTTTATGGGGTATTAAATGGTGCTGATTCCCCTTAATCTGTGTGTGTGTGTCTTTGTAATTCAGCCCCATAATTATTTGGACACAATAATTAAAACCTAGAACATTATATTCTGATACAACAAAAGCACTGGATTATTCTCATTTAGGGTCTGAGCTCATCTGCTATTCCCCCAGTCCTCCCCACCCTTGTCTGACCACAATGTCCCCATCCTGCCAGTCAGGAATCTGAATATCTTCTTCTGTCCCCAACCACCTGATCGTACAGAAAGGTGTCATGTGGTGACCTTTCCTCATCACAGATGTCATCTGCAATAAAAGTCATATCCAGTAGGTACAGGTCAGTCTTCCCAGGACGTAGAGATTTTAAAGTGTGTTTTAGTTACACAAAAATATTCTGTCAGCAGAATGAAAAATGAAAGATAATCAGATTGTAGGGGAGGGTCCAACCAATTAGATATCTTGGTCCTGCCTCCACTACAGTCTAACTGGCTATCTCTCTGAACTAGTCCTTTTCCATTGTGTCCTCAGAACCTTTTGGTATAGAACTCCCATGAGACTGACATTGTTTACAGCCAAAAGCAGTTTACATTTTACAGTAATAACTGCATATATTAGGAGTGTATGAAACAACATCTGCTTCCAAGCAGGTTGGGTAGTCTGCTAACATACACTTTGTAGTTGTATCTGTTCGTCATTTTTCTAGGAGTCAGAAGAAAGTCACATGAGTGTCATGTACAGAAGTGTGTGTTATCTTTACATCTTACCAAGGCTCTTTGCAGACATGGTCCACAGCAGAGGTTTTGGGACGTCGTAAATGCCATCTGTGGATTGTAGGCATCGTGAATTTGGTACAGAGAGAGAAAAACAAAATAAGAGAAAAGGGTCAGTATATAAGCTGGCCTGAGGGTAACGACTGTGTTTTTGTTATCCTCTTCAAAAGAAACCAACAGTCTCCAGCAATCGGTTCAGGCCATGGTTATCATCATTAACAAAAAGTACACAGGTGGACAAAATTGTTGGTACCCTTCAGTCAATGAAAGAAAAACTCACAATGGTCACAGAAATAACTTTAATCTGACA
>JABFEA020000048.1:1540296-1563114 GCA_019775915.2 Cyphomyrus plagiostoma
TTATTAGCATCAGCCAGACACCTCTCCCACAAGTGCGCTTTGGTATACCGCGAGGCACGAGATCGCGTTGATCTCTCATTGCTTTGATGTCATACACTGACTGCGCAGCCCCTGATTGCGTAATTTCACGTGATTATTTTGGCGACTAACCGACTAATGAAAATGTATTCGACCAAGCCCTCTTCATATCGACTAGCGTTCTGTCGACTATTTGGGGGCAGCCCTACTGTACATCACAGAAGGCCGTCATCAGCTAAATTTACAGCGAAGGGCGACACGTGAAAGTTACAAATGGGCAGCTTTATTCAACTTTGGATTTTAAAGAGGCAGCTCTTCCCGTTTTCTTCTACAGAACTCCACACCCCGGTAGGAGAAAATAGTTCCAACATTAAACTGCTCACTATAAAGTCTGTGGATTATCGAGTAGCCAGGTCATGATTTCAGGTTAGAGACATTGTGGGTGTATTTTTCAAATGAGTTTTTTTGGCACTTTACCCACCAGTCTAAGAATGCCATTCACTCCCATTACATTCAGGAGAAGCCAGAGATTTCTATGCCCGACATCTCCAAAACTAAGCAACTCCCAGCAGAGCAGCCCAAATAGAAGGGCTTTAGCGCTATCTTTCTAACACATCTCTTTATTCCAGTTTTGGGGTGAAACACCCCTTTAATAAGACTCACCTTCCGCTTTTTGTGGCAGACTTTGACCAGAAGCACCTCCAGGGAGACAGAGTTCTGCTCATTTTCCGAGTTCTGCGATGGCTTTTCTGCAGGAGTCAGAGGAGGAGGTGCTAAGGCACAACACAAAGCAAAGGGCTCCCCGCGTACAGCTGCATGTGCTGCCTCCACGCACCACCTAACCAAGCACTGAAACATACCGACTTTATGGAAGAATCCAGTGAAGGTCAGCTGCAGGTGAGATGCAAAGCTGCAGGGGGGATTCACACAGAAGTGTTAAAAGAGCCAGAAACACAGTGAAGCTGAAGAGCAAGAGGACGCCTGAGCCGCACCTGTGTGACTCCTGCTCTCCTCTCATCTTCTCCACCTTGAATAGCATGTCGTCCACTTTGAAAGACTTCCTGAATGCGCAGAAACAGCTTCAGTAACCATGGAGTGTGTATGTATGTGGAGAGGGGGGGGGGGTATTTATTAAGCTGGATACTTGGCCAGTTTAAGGCTCCCTCCCCAGGAAAGCTATAGATACATAAAGACTGTGGGCTTTCTTCCCAGAAAAGGTAGTTTTTAAGATGTGTCTTAAACCTGCTGACCAAACACATTAAATCTACTCTGGCCACTTTGTCCCCCCACCCCACCTATGACTTTTTAGCAGGCAGCCAAAGTATTTTCTCAGAAAATCATCTGATTCATGTACCTGATTACACATTACCACACCGTGGTGTAGGTGTCCAAAAGCGCATTCAGAAAGCCAATGCACAAGAACTATTTATCTGTATACACATAATCCCTGACTGTGAATCTGACAGATCAACTGCCTTTTACAAATAGACCACCGCCTTCCATTAACTCAGACATTTCCTGTTCTGTGTAAATGGTAAGATGCCATGACCAGTTCAGCTTCAATCACATTTTTTTTAGCAAAATACCAATGCACTACTTTCAGTTATATTACTTGAAATGCAGCAAGCTATCAATAAGCCATTCCCATTCATTTTGCAAGACAACTCAGTACCAATAATAATAATAAGAAGAAGAAGAAGAAGAAGAAGAAGAAGAAGAAGAACAACAACAACAACAACAACAGTTTCTTTTTACCTCTTGGCGTTTGTTCTAGAGTTCCGGTGGGACATATATGTAAGAGTTCTGTGCAAAAATATAGGCTAGTGGAAAAAGTAATGGAAACGGTTAACGTAAATGATCACAAATCATGAAAAATACATTAACTGAGCAACGCAGCTAAAACCACGTATATCTTTCTAGATATCACTGCTTACCGCAATAAGATTTCTGGTTCGAAGAAATCTGTAGATTTGTGTTGGTTCTGTGAAAAGTAAAGTTAACGGTCACAATGCTGCAATTAAGAAGGATCTCTTTCTGCTTGAAGTTTAAAACGATCAAATAGTAATGCCTATAGTCAGGTTCGTTTTGTGAATCGCTTTTCAAAGGACAGAAAGTTCATCGCAAAGAGCAGAAGTTACTGAGATACCTTTAAAATAGGTTTTGCTGTGTATCTAAACGCCCTTATAGAAGTCAGACATCGTGGTTTCCAGAAAAAAAATAATCCGACAAGTTTAGTTCACACAATCGGCGACCTGCGTCATTAGATGACTGACGTCTGACATTCGATCCTTAGGAATTACAGCAACTCAAAATACTCAAATTGATTAAACTATTGTAAATAGTGCACTGAATTCAAATAACGCTGATAATAAAATTATACAACTGTGAATGACAATTCACCCGAATTCAGCTCATCACGCAGAAATCTAAAATGCGTGTTTTCCCCACATAAAATAAGCAATGCACTTCTTTTTATTAATTACGTAATTCACACAAACATTAAAACTGACAGCGCGGCTCTGAATGGTAGGAAGCTAAGTGGCTCAATTCTTAAACCATTTCAACAATATCTCTAGACCTAATACCAAGGCTTTTAGTTCGCCACGCTAAAAATACACTGACAAACACAACCTGATGCAATTTGGATCAAGTTAATCATCGTGTGAAACAATACTGTTACATTGTTTTAGTTATTTATTACTTATTCCCTCCTTACGCATCTAACAACCAGCCACCAAAAGTTTATGAATGTATAGGATATAAAGCATATGTTACACAAATAAAAGGAAAAAACATATAAAGGCATACTCACTTTCAAAGGCCTGTAAGAAGAGTTCGTGGTCGGCTTGAATCAGTTCCATCTTGGGCTTCTTTACTGCGGACATCACAACAGCGGAGGACGAATACACGCCGCCGTTGGCTTTCCCACCAGCACCACAACCAACACCGGTACCCGAACCGGAACCGTGCTTCTGAGGAGCCATGCGACAAACCACAATAGGCTGCAACTGTACCTCAAAATGAAATGTAACGCACACGTCCTTTTCTAGAGCAAAGGACACGGATATCTACCTAACCGCTATTCTTAGTCCCCAAAACATTAACCAAGCAACTCGACGGCTATCTAAACAGCTAGCTGGAAAAGCACATCCGACTTTTAGATGAGCATATATTAAAACAGAGCCAACTGGCTATAGCTAAACGGGCTTTAGATACGACTGACTTCCTCGCTTGTTTATATAAAAAGAAAATGTATGAAAAGGAAACGCATCTACTCTCCGTATCGAAGCAAAAAAAAAAAAAAAAACTAACTAGCTACACGAGTCCCGTAGCTAGCTAGCTAGCTAGGTAGCTATGCTGATGGCTGTGTAGCTAGTGCCAGGGGAAAAGCCATGAAAGAATCATTACATGCGGTTTTAAATGATGAAATTCAGGTACTGTTTCTAGGGATTCTTCAAAATATTTAAATCTCTGAGACTTTTTTCTTGACATTTAAAAGAAATATAATATTTAGATATTTATCAAGATTAAAATAAATAAATTGAAATCACTGTTTCCCCCGAATACAGACAAAACTCCCGTTTAACTCTCCTCGCTAGCCAGTTACAATCGAACTGGTTTGCACGACAACACCCGCCCATCTATAGAATGTAATCGAATAGCAGTAGCTGGTTTGAACTGCTGAGCACCACCATTGGTCTTATGCGACGTCAATCAAATTAGAGGCGTAAACGCCAAGTTTGGTGGAGAACAAAATTTGCCGCTCGCGCTCCTTTCGCCTTTGAAACTATTTTGCGGGAAATCGCAATGTACTGATGCCAAGACGAATTATGGGTTATGTAGTCCCTAAACTCCGATTTGTTGGGGGGCGGGGGGTTGTTGGGCTGCAGTTTATTAAATCAGTTGTGTTTTCGTCAGGTAAAAAGAACGTTTTCATAATAAAAACGTGTTAAATTTAATAACCTGTGACAAACCGAAACAAAAAAATGAAACAACAGTCCAACATGTTTGACTATGTTTCGATAAAATGTTAAATTAATATAAAAATATTTTATTTGTTTTCTAAAGCTGCTTTGTAAAGAAAATGCTATATATACGATATATATTTTTATATATTCGAGTATGTAAGGGTTCCATTCATCCATCTTTCAACCAATTATTCGGTATAGTTGAAAATTATTACAATACTATTATATGTAATTTGACTTTTTCTCTTGAGGATTAAAATGTTTAGGCTCTATAAGCCTAGCGTATTTTAAAGCACAAAAGCGCCTCAGGCGACACGTTGTATTTCCGGAGATCGTTTCCGGACATCAGTTCGTAGATTGTAAAAAGAAGCGAAACCAACGAATAACAATCGACTAAAAATACTTTAAATAAAGCGAGATGGCAGAACTTCACTGTTGAATATTTGGTGCTACATCGTAAAAAGGCAGTATATAATCATATATATATAGTGACATTCACTATAACTTTATAAATTTAAAAGATGTTGAAAGATTATATAAGTAATATTTAATAATTTATTATGGGTAGGCTGTAGGCCTATATGAATGCAAAACAGACTTCTGTACGCTCTTTTTCTCCAATAGGTTTGTTGAATAGCTTGAAATCTCTATCGCAAGATAGCAATTGTTCTCCATCATATGGTTGTGCTTCAGCTTTAAGTGATTTCTGATATTTCGTCTGTCTTGTGAAAACGTATCTTCTCATTCGTTTAAGAAAAACGGCCAATAGGATGTTGGGTTACATCTCTAGGTGTGTGGAGTTTAAGTCGAGGGAGGTGATGCTATAATTATACAATTCTTCGGTAAGACCCCACCTAGAATATCGTGTGCAGGTTTGGTCACCATACCTTAAAATATGACATTTGCTGCCTTGGAAAGGGTGTAATGTAGGGCTACAACAATGATTCCTGGTCTTAGATGAATGTCTTATGAGGAATGTCTTATTAGCTGAGTTGAATCTGTTCAGCCTCGAGCAAAGGAGACTAAGGGGGGATCTAGGTATATAAGATTCTAACAGGTCTCAGTGCTGTTCAGCCAAATGGCCACTTCAATATTAGTTGAAATACTCGAACTAATGGCCATAAGTGACAATTAGCAGGAGAACACTTTAAAATGGATTTGAGAAAGCACTTCTTTACACATCATGTAGTTATTGTATGGAATAGTCTTCCTGTTAGTGTAGTGCAAACTAAAACCCTGGGTTCCTTTAAATCAGATCTAGATAAGATTTTAACAACTCTGATATATAGTTCTCCCCAAACAAGCCCGATGAGCTAAATGACCTCCTCTCGTTTGTAAATTTCTTATGTAACAAAATTCAATTCAAGTGCAACAAAATGTTTGGACACTTGAAGGGTACATTGAGACATTCTGAAGCAAATCATCCATTTCTTTAATTTACTTTAATCCACACAAAAATGTTTATTTGGGTTATAAAGTGTCATCTCACCAACAAATTAGCAGCTTAATGACCCATAAAAGTGTATGTGATGATCATCAAGAATTGATTAACTGTCATGTCCCAGTTCATGATGAAATGTGTCCTCTGCATTTACCCATATGTGACATAGCAACAGGCAGATATTATTTAGCACCTGGGTAGCAGTGAGGGTGCATGTCTGTGGTGGTGGGGGGGGGGGGGGCGCATCAACCAGCAACCCTTTGCACACAGGTGTGCTTCCCTAATTATTAGGCCACCACTGCCCCAAGACAGTCACTGAAAATAATCATCTCTAGTATCCACTGGACAAAGTTCTCCATGGGACCTACATGCACATAGATATTATGTAGCTTCTCCGTGCTACTGAACATGGCCTTCATGGTTTTTAATATGTTTCAAATGGTCAGACCTGTTCATTGTCACATACTATACCCACAACAGACGTTGAGTAGCATTACCGGGTTCTGCCAATCACTCCCTGATTTAACCCAATCAGAAATCAAAACCAAAGTGGGTTAATCCCATTGGTGACTGATGCTACACAATAATCCAATACAACAAGTGTTCTAAAGCTTCTAGAAAGTTTTAAATACAGACAAATCATAATAAATAAGATATGGAAACTCTGCAATGAGTTTTTATGTCAGTAATTAAATCTGAGAATGATGGTGTTTTTCTTGTGAATATTCATTTGTTAAATCATGCTGTCATAATACTTATTTCATTTGAATTACCAATTACCGATTGAATTACCAATTGAATTACCAATTATTACGAATTGATCAATGACCAGTATTAACAGCTTCACAGTTACCCTAAAACAATTTATTATATAATGATTAATAAATGCTACAATTATTTGTACAATTATACATTTGTATACAATTATTTAAAAATACTCCTTTCTCAATTAACAGTATGTTGTCACACTGCACTGGACAAGTCGATGGAAGATGTATGCAAGTAATTCATAGAACTAGTGAGGATGCTGCTTAAAAACACAACAGCATATCATCAAAATGGGCCGAATGGCCCCCTCTCGTTTGAAAATTTATTGTGTTTTTTAAAAAAGTAATATTTTATTTTTTCAATTGAAATTTTCTTAGTCTTACCAGATGAAATATTTATATTATGGAGATGGAAACTAACAATGACGTATTTATGCAGAATTCTGTGTAAAATTACATTTTAAATATTGATTGTATATAATGTCAAACAGGTTACTATAGACTTACCACACTCGTATTTGTTGACTTCCAAGTGGAGGTATTGAATTTTCCAGCGTTAAATGTAGGCCTATGTCATATTTCTGTGCTGTGTTCGTTTTGTCATTCATTTACAAACATAGCAGTCGCCTACATCCATATGCAACATGAATATTTCACTATACATTTTATTCACACTATTAACAATCCCAGGCACGTCTTTAGAGTGTCTCTTATTATTCTATCCTGAAACAAAAATATTAATCAGTAGTTGCATTTTTTTGTAGTTGTCTGCATAGTAGTTTTGCAATAATAGAAACTATGACCGTTACAGATTAAGCCGATAGCTGATGTCACATTACGTCTTTTCTAGCGCTCTAGTATACACAGTTGCCTGAATATTCTGCTTTAATTTAACTATTAATGTAATAGAGCCTATAGTTAACTTTGATTGACTTCAATACACGGAATAGTTAACTGAAAACGTTATTTTTTAAAGAAGCTGAACTGACAGATGTCAGCAAACCGATGGGACCTGTGACACTTTAGCGAACGACACTAGAATAAAATTTCTGCACTTAAACACACGTAGAGTGAAAATTCAGGGGATCATATTCATGATACCACAGTCTGATTCTGAGGATTCTTTTGTTTTCACTCGCTTGGTTGTAATGTCAAGCTATGCTGGTGTGATTTCACATGAATCATTATCGCGTTTATGTGAATTAACTTGCATACCTAAAGCATTACACCTATATGAAGTAAATATCATAGCGGTTACATATACGCAAGTTATTTTTTAAATCAGTGTCAAATGACTTCCACGTGCTATAAGCTGCCCTGGATACTTGTTGTGCCTATCACATTACTACAGGGAAAAGAAGGGAAACTCTTAAGTAATAAGCTTAGCGCTGGCAGTATTTGATCGGTTATCTTATTTTTAAAAAAATGCCTTTTCACCCTCTATATGTTTTTATATATAAAAAATATTTGAATTGCAACAGAAATATTTAATATGAAATATCAGTTAATCAAAACCAGCGGCAAATTTGTTGTTAGGCGCGGTGGCCAAGTGGTAAGGCGTCGGTCTCGTAAACCGAAGATCGCGGGTTCGAACCCCGTCCGTGCCTTATTGGGGAAAGATAGCATTATATGTCTTTTTAAATGAGGCAAATACATGTCACAACAGCCCGTTCAATGCAGTGGCGGATGTGTTTTAGCTACTCACAATGTATCTTAATATTTTGGCATGCAGTTTCATGGGAAAATATCTCGCACCTAATTACAAATTATTAATTTCACTGTATTTACAACAGTGTTGTGTGACAGTTGAAATAAGTGAAATATTTACGGCTTAATCAAAGGAATTAAATAACATGCATACTTTTTATACATTACGCAAAAAATACATTGTTTGCTACTTCGCCACAAGGAGTCGCTTAAAACGAAAAACAGGTTGTATCAAGTTACGAATTAGTGTTCTAACAATGAATCTTTATCTCCAAAATAATTCACTCTTCACACGTTAGGAAGAAGTGTAATCTAACAGTAAGTATCAAACAATCAGATAAATTTGAACAACTTGACACTTATACAGGCATAGTTTATTTTATTGGATCTTTGCTACCGCCAATTAAAAGGATTTGTTGTTATTGTAATATAATGCTGTTGTTCTAATGGTGAACTTTTATGCTTATAATAACCTTTAAATTCTCAACTAAAGAATATTATACCGAAAGAATCATTTACCATTTCCAAAACACGTGCAGTACTATAGCTATTGCGTAGAAACAAATTAGAAAATGGTGCAGCACCACTGTTTTCCAACTGGTGGCAACACTATTCTATTCAATAATTACTTACAAAGACGGAAAAGTCTGGAGAGGCACCGACAAAGTAATCAGTTTGCTACCTAGAATTCCTTGTTTGGGAGGGAAGAGTTTGCTTGCGCCAGAAAGAGTCAACGACTTGCACTCAGTCTGACTGGTCAGTTATGACAAGCACGTTCGCAGACACGAAGCGGATCTGTAAGGATAACGTCACTGACACATGCGGATGCATGAAGGGGACGGAGAACTTTCCACGATTTTGTCGTCTGAGAGAGAAACAGGTATTTTTGCGGCTATGATGGAACTAACATTTTTTTCCGTCTCGGTGGACAATAAGCTACAAACATCATTTTCTCTGAAAATGTTGCACCTTCTTTAAAAGGATCGTATTGCCAAACTCGACGTCCGCGTGAGATCACGAATGACCGAAAGGCTGGACCGAGCCGTAACATATAGTGAGCTTAGCTTCTCGTCTCATTCTCGTCGTACGCAATTCTTAATTGCACAGACCGCCTAATGTATGAGAGGAAACTGCAGCGAAAGGTGTCAGTGTGAAGGTAAAAAAAACATAGAGTGTGTGATCGTTTCTGTAACAGAAAAAAACCGTTATATGATAATCCACATAAGAAAGAAATGCATATTAGGCTATTACTTTTGGTGCTTTTGCACGAAACATGCGAAAGAGTTTCAGATAATGCACTACATACACTATATCATTCCATCGGTAGCCTCAATAGTTTCTGTTAGAAGATTTTTTTTTCTTAGGGTAACTATACATGGAAAAGGGCTTCGTAGAGTGATAACTGAAATAGCTTTAAAGATTACTTTCTAACGAGATTAGGCTCCGTCCGTCACATTTTATATTGATCGGGACTCTACATCCATTCATTTGACCCACGTATGGTGGCTGCCATTCAAAAGAAGCCTTTTGGGAATGTGTCTGAGGTTGGGTCTTTGCGGGCAAGGTGAGTGCTGTGTGTTCTCTCAACTGGCCTACAAAGTCCCAGTTTTTGACTCATGTGACCATCGACGGCGTCTTTAAGATGAATTGATCAATTAAGTTGTACGTCTCCGAGAAACATACAACCTGCGTAACAGCCTTACGCGTGATATCTAATCGCTGTCCAACTATTTTCTCTTTAATAGATTAGGATTTTCGTTCAACTGTATAAAAATCTATTCGATACTCCAGTGCATTATAAAATACCAGCCAAATCTAACTATTTAAAACCATTCCAAGTAACCATTGTTGACTTATAAATTACGAATTAATGTTTTGAAAGCAGACCTTTCAGATATGTGTCAGGAGACCAACATGCGTGGTAGAAATACAAATAAAGCAGACGACGTATTGAACTGTCAGTGTAGCTGCCTGGTATGATGAAAGACTAATTCTATACGGTAGTTAATTTAGGGTAATTCCTTGCTATACCTAATTTCAGGCACCAGGATACTACCTCTTTTGTGGTAACTCACAGAAGCAGTGGGAAAAAACAAGGAGCCCAAGCCAATCGTGCTCCTGTTTATACTTACTAGATCTAATGTCAATGTATGCGAATTCTCGTTTTTAAATGTTAAAGACATTATGTCTGTCGCTCACGTAACTTAATTTTTACATTCCTATTTTGAGCCACGCAGTATTACATGAAACTGTGATATTTGTCATTAAAAAAATTCGCTAACTCTTAAATAAATGCCTTCAAGATCAGCGCCAATTGCTGATTACAAACAGATTGGTATACATTTCTTCGTCAAAATAAGTTTTACTAATGAAAGTAATGAAGTTATTAGTCATTTATCAAATCATTAAAACACGTTTAATTGTTAATCTTGAAAAGTCAAATTAAGATTTAAAAGGTAATTTAACAGCAGCATATGTTAATGCATCATAACGGTAAACATGATTTACTAAAGACTTAAAAGCATAAATTTATAGCTTAACATACAGTTTTTACAAATAACATTTAGTTTACTAGTAATTATTTTAGGAATCGTCGATGGCAATGTTTTATTAGTGAAATTTAAAAGGAATTGATCATGTAGGCTATATCATGGCATTGATTATTTTATTTAATTAGTTAAAATTAATTCCCGTTTTAAAAATAGGATCCACCACTACATTAAATATTTAACAATTTTAACAAGATATTTAAACATTATTCATGCATTTTATTATTTTTGCCTTGACGTGTTAAAATGCTTTATTACAAAAATCTGTTTAATAAAGCTGATTCCTTAATACCTTTTCTTCATCAGTATTCATGAAGAAAAACGACAGAACATTATTGTGTAAATGCCAAACATTAAATTAGTGGTTAATGTGGTCACTCTCTTTAAAATATTAACTCACGTTATAATGTTACATATAAGGAGGGCCCTAAAATATATAAATGCTTAGAGCTATAATTATCTGCAAACTTTGATACTTCTTACATGTTAAATTATTTAGAAAGTGCATAATTTACAATTCTTAAAATAGCTTATCTTCTTCTAAACTTTTCTATAATTGCACTAAAATTCTTCAGCCACCTCAAAACTTTTTAAACCTGGAACAAAAAAAGTAAAACCTAAACACTTTACTGGGTTTTTAAATATAAAGAGCAGGAAAATTAATTTTAAAAAGATATATAACATTTTAAAATAAAAAAAGAGAAACTAAGAAATAATATTATGAACTGTATATTATTCATAATATTATTATGAATATAATAAGATTAAAGATACAGTTTTCCTAAGCTAAAGACTAGGGCTGAATTTCCCAATGCATTAACACTACTTAAGTTCTTTGTTAAAAGGCTTCAGGAAACTCACCCTAGATCATTAAGAAGTATCACAGGATGAGCACAATGAGCTAAGGAATTCTGGGAAATTCACATAGCAAGCAGATTAAATATGAGATACTATGGCACCGCCTGCCAGGGATCTCACGGTGGGTCTGGACCGCGTCTCACAAACAGCACTGTCCCTCTGATCTCTCTAACCAAGCAGCTCTGCACCCTCGTTTGTCAGCCACGCTTTGCAGAGTAGCCAGATGCTGCACCGCGCTGGAGATTGCTAAGGCCTGCCGGAGTGTGTGAAGGTAAACAGCGCCGGGTGGCGATCCCCCCCTCTGAACAGCAAGGGCACCGACCAGAATGAGTTAATCGTCGCTACTTAATTACTGCCATTATTTAAGGCTGCAGTTTGAGTTTGTTCACCTATTTGCTTCACATGCTCACTGCAGAACAAACTGCCTGGCGGAGTGGGTTGAACTCGCTCACCCTTTTCATACTTCTGCGCAAATCCCAATGCAAGTCCTTTTTTTATATGCACAATTTATAAACCCTGGCGTGCGGGTTTTGAAGAGAAAGAAAGCTGTTCCTCTCTTTTTTCTCCCCCCACTTTAAGTTCACAGCTGTTGGACGGCTGACAGCTCGACCTGGTAACTTCCAGTCCTTGGAAACTGGGAACCACCACCCCCCCCGCAATTCCCCAACTGCCCCCTGACCTACTGACTCTAGAGTCACTAATGGCCCCGGGAATGAAGGGGCTGTGGAATAACAGGTTGGGGGGGGGAGACAAGAACCCAAGAGGCAGCAAGAAAAATGAGGGACTTTTGGGGGCAGCTGTGTTTCATGAAACCAGTCATAATGCCCCTAAAAATCCTTATTACTCTTGCAATGTTCAGCGATCTTCCGAGGAGTCCCCCACCCCCGCACGCCGCCACACCGGGGGACCTGCCTGACCCCGTTGGCCATCGTCACAGTAGCACACCAGCACATGCTCATGGGCACCACTTACATCAATTTACAAGGCAAATCACATGACTGTACAGCAAAGCAGACCTTATATGGATTCCTGTATTTCCAAGTACTTTTACGGTGGCCTGTGATTTAAATAATGTGGTTTAAAATGTGTTTTTAGATGTTTCAACTTCAGATATGCTATGAAATATTATTTTTTTTTATGTGCCGACAATTAAATTGCCATTTTTCTCTATTTCTGTTGAATGTTGATTTGCTGAATTTGAATTTAAAATCTCCAAAAAGGAGCCATGAAGTACAGGTCCATGACCATCTACCATCTACTGACTGTGAGGGGGAACTGAGCTGGTTTTGGGTGGGGGGAGCCAGCCAGAAAATTATATTATATATATTCATTCAAAATGTTGCTCACCAACAAAAGGGTATACTCATGACTAGACATCAGATGTCATTGTATTTCAGATACATCTCTAAATTCAGCGAAAACATTCAAATGTGAAAATGTAATACTCCCAAATACTCTCAGATTTCTTATTTTTTAGTCTGACTTGTCAGTGCAACTTCCGGAATAATGAAGTCTCGTGGAAATTCCAGTGGAATCCCCAGT
This sequence comes from Cyphomyrus plagiostoma, assembly GCA_019775915.2. Classification (NCBI taxonomy): domain Eukaryota; kingdom Metazoa; phylum Chordata; class Actinopteri; order Osteoglossiformes; family Mormyridae; genus Cyphomyrus; species Cyphomyrus plagiostoma. The sequence continues at coordinate 1,553,147 of JABFEA020000048.1, forward strand.
GAGTCGTGTGGGGAATTTCTCTGTTTCCTAAAAGACTCATATAACCCATCACTGGAGCTGGGAGAGAGCAGAGGCCCTGGTCGGAGCTTCGGGAAAAAGTGGAGAATGACCTGTCAGAACTTGCGGAACTATGAACTGCCCAGCAGGAAGCACCACTTTCCGTGCTCTTGTGCACTGTCACTTCGCTATCAGTGCTGTTGCTCGCTAGCATGCGTTATGTTAGCATTTTCAGTTCTTAATCTCATCACTCTTACTTAATCCTCTTTTAGTGTTAGCGTAACATCCCTTTGCTGTGAGTACTACCATACTCTGCCTAGTGTTGTTCTCATTAATTTAGCTTTTTTTCTTTTTTAAAGCGATCCTCTGACTAGCTTTAGCTCGTTACCGTTTCTTGTGCCAGGATGGTAGTACACCTCTCGCCAACATTTGTAATGTCTTTGCTGCTATTGGTCCTGGCCAGTGAAAACCTTGCTGCACGCCACAAACATATTAGCATAACAGCAACGGCTACTATTAAAGAAAAAAAAAAACATGCGCACAAACACACGTTTGTCTCGCTTCTTCTCACACCTGTACATGCAAGTAGAAACCTGCAGTTAAAAAAAAAAGACGCATAAGCCATTGGCAGTGGAGTCCTGGTGCCCGTTGGATGCAGTGCCCAGTGGCAGTGAGCAGGCATGGCAGCCGTTTACCTGCAAACAGGTGGAGGTGTACCAGGCGAACAGGCAGGAACGGGCAGCCAAGGGAAGCCAGAGGCTGGGCCACACCCAGTGGGAGAGTCAGCCCCCCTTGGGGCCTCATTACACTCCTGCCGCTCACGGCACCCGCGAGGGTGTCAGTCAAACACAGAAGTACAGCTACATTGCAACCTGGATAAACAGGAAACATAGCATGTTCTGCCGAATGAGAATGCAGTACTTCCACAACCACTGGTTGGACCCCATGCTATTTAAAACTGATTTATGACATATTTGGTCTTAATAAAAGATGGATAGTCTTAGTTATTCTTGTAGCAATGTCATCAATCACCTATTCCTATTAACACAAAAGGATATTTAATAGAAGCGACATGCTTGCTTTGCTACTCGTTACCATTAGAATCATTTTTAATACAGCTGGAAGCCTGTAAATTGGCAGGCATAAATTTTCTTGTGGGGGGAGGGTGGGGACACTCTGCATCACCAGGCCGTTGCATTTGCATTTATAGCTGACAGTCATTGGCGGAGCAGCAGCCCAGTCCGGGCAAACGGACTCCTGTCCTGAAACGTTACCTGGCACTTAGTGTTTTAACAGCAGGCAACAATTTAGGCAACCTTTGCACTGGCGGACCATTGTGGTGTTTTGGGCCTGTTCCCGCCGGCCTTCGCGAAGACGTCCTGCCGCTTCTCCCGCAGCTGCCTCCAAGGTGTCACTGTAGCGGCGTCCAAACTAGAACACGGATTCTAATGAACTTAGACATTCACTTGAAAGGCAGCACAAGGACAGGGAGTCACCAAATGTTTGTGCTTGGCTTCTCAGTCTCTCCATAACCTGACGCTCACAAAGGCTCACAAGCCCCGATAGTTAAAGCGTGGCCGACACTGGGCTGTCAAACACAAAACTGAAAAATATGTTCATGCGAACAAAAAATATTTTCTTTTTACCCCAAAGCAGGCGGAAATAAAAGCCCAGAATAAACAGAACCATGTTTGCCTCACACATGAGTGCTTTGAAAACAAACTTGATTAAGTAAATCTGAAACATTTTCAGCTCAGGCAAAACAACTTCAGTGACCTATTGGTGAGACAGGCACTTTGAGAGCATTTTAAAACTTTCGGTCTTAAACTGACCTAAGCAAAGAGAATCTTGGTGGACCCATGACTTTCTTCCTCTGGCTTTCTGGTGGAGGTGTTGATTAATTTTTGGCAAAGCAAGTTGCCGACTGCAACCAATTATTACTCAGCAAGACACTCTAGCCTTATGTAACCCACAGAAACAATAACTATATTTACATGAATAGGCCAAATTGCCCAAAAATTCCTCTGCTGTTTCAGCTCAGCCCATTTGAATCACAGGCGATTAGAAAGCAGAACCCCAGTTGATATTGTAATACTGATGATTTAAGAAACCAATTTAATGTTGGACTGCCTAAATTTGCATGGGTGTCAATGATGCAGCCCTTCCTGGCTGTAATCATTATCAGCTGGCTTTAACATTGTACTACTTCTGCAAGTCCAGGTAGAAACAAATTCTGAATTTGGTTTGGAGAGAAAACATTTTCTGTCATGGCAAAAAACTACCTTATATACTAAGTATCATTTAAATTTACATTTAATATAGATAAACACACACAGACTGTAACATGGACTAATGTGGAGCATTTGAGTTTTAACACACCTGCAAACAGATCCCCTGTTTCTCATATCCGATGTTGCAGTCGACTTTTCCTACATTTATGAAACAGCCCTTTGAAATTGGTCTTTAACTAGTGCAAGTGTTCCCTAGGAGAAGAGAACGGCAAGGTAAGCTTGGCTGAAATGCATTTGCCGACAGCAAGATTCTGGCCCCTGAGATGGACGACTTCGTAAAATACAGACATGACATCTATGAGCATTTGCGTTAAAAACACCTGAGAGCAAATTGCTGCAAAAATACGCTAAAGTTTTAACTGATGCTTGAGCCATGATAACATCACTGTAGCTTTGAGCAAAGAACCTCTAAGTAGATAAGCCAATGCAGATTGCAATGTATTGTTGTCTATTTTGACTTGGGTATTTTCACATTATTCTTTGTCGTTTTTTAAGTTTTTCTGCTTTTTAGTTTTGTGCAGTGCTTTGTGACTTTTGTGTCCTGTGAAAGGAGCTTAATGAATAAACGCTACTACTGTTTGCTAAGGTGCAAAAACAAGACCTCTGTCAACGGGGCCTGATCTTGCAAAGGTTTGACGACCACAGCCCTGAGCAGAGGTGGAAATTTCAGGTGCAGAAAGTACAAATCCAGACGTGATTTAGTTTCAACCGACCAGTTGAGCATAAAGAGTCATAGTTACAGAGTACTCCACTGGTTGGTTGAAACAAAATCCTGGTCTGGATTCATACTTTCTGGACCTGAAATTTCCACCTCTGGCCCTGACACTCGACTCCTGATGTTCCCTGCAGCACGCAAAGCACGTTATGTTTTAGGAGAACAGAAAAGCTCACAATTCAGCATCCCTCAGGGGCAACAAGCTGGCTTGGCAGTGCTTGAGCGTTGGTTGCGTTCGCTCTGGTAGTCGCTAATCACGACCCAACTCCCACCACACCCCTCACTGGCTAACTGCCCACCCTACTTGCCCAACAAGCACATTCATGTAGGGGCCCTCAGCACTACTGAGCCCATTTCCCAATGACCAATATAAATGCTGGAGTTTGTCACCAGTGTGTCATCTTTGAAATGAAAATGTGAAACGCTTCTGAATGCTCAACAAGTGCCTAAGGGTGTCAGAGTTCAAGTGGAGGGTAATAGGTCAAGGAGTGTGTTTCAGAGCTGACTAGAAAAAAGTTCAGAGCAAGACAGGCAGTTTGAAAGCCCCTGGGTTTTCCGGAAAGTCCCAAGGATTCCTGTGGATTCATAAAACCAGGACACTAAGCGATAGCTGGCGATCTCCAGTGCCAGTCATTTTAATATTTGCTAATGCTTTGCTTTAACTGCACCTTCCTAATGCATTCATAGAACATTCAATGCAGCTTCATTTGCATTTGCATAACATAGGGCAGTGGTGGCTTAATGGTTAAGGATAATGCACTTGTAATTGAAAGATTGCTGGTTTGAATCCCTAACCAGCAAAGTACCACTAAGGTACCCTGAGCAAGGTACCTCCCCCAAGCACTGCTGGGTGCTGAATTAGCTGCCCCCTGCTATGTCACATATGGGTTAAATGCAGAGGACACATTTCATTGTTGTGCACTTTGTGCTGTGCTATGACAACTAATAACTTTCAGCTTTAACATAATATTATAATCATACAATGTTTGATATTAATGGCAATTTTCTGGATTTATACGGATATATGATTTATGATTGTACATGAATCACAGAAAACTTTACTGAATAAACTTCAGGAAGCCCCAAAGAAGATTTAAGCAGAGATTAGTTTTCATCATTCATCTGAAAACAAAGTTCCAAAATAAGCTTAAGATTACTATTGACCGATCTGCCCTCCTGCTATTATCCAACTCCAGAATTTTCCCAACGGTTGAGTATTTTAATGTAACGGGTTTCACACACGGTACGATTCACACATTTCGAGACGCGTGCCAGGAAATGCAAGCTAGTCCACAGATTCAGGTTCAAAAGTACAACTGCAGACCTCTCATGGCATCTAGTCATACAAACGGTTCGTCAGCAACCTGGCTTGATAGCAGACATGTTCCTCACTGTAAGGGCTTAAGTGTCTATGCACAGTATTGTTATAGGCAGTATGCAAACACACATAATGCGCACAACTCCGCACCTCCGCACAACTCAGGCTCTCCGTCTACAGCGTCAGCCGGAAAGCCTGTCGGAACACAACTAACTGCTGAGCCACTCAAACAAAAGAGCGAAGCGCTCGTCCTGTTTGCAGTTTCTGCACTTTATGTATATATGCTGCCCCATGCTCCCAGGCAATGTTATTTTGTGCTACTGTATGCTGTGGATTGTATTTGGATGGTTTGACAATAAAGAGCCACTGGACTTCAGTTGCAGGCTGCAAAAAAGAAAAGTGGCTGGTAAGCGTTACATGGATCGGCCCAGCGAGAGATAAATCAGGGCTGGGAGACTCCAGTGATCAAACTGAATCAAGGATTACACATTTGGGGGGGATGACGGAAGATTCCATTCACTGGCGTAAGGCAGATGCTGTGCCTCTAACATGCCTGTTGAAAATGCCATTAATGGGAGCTCTGGGCATTTGAAGACTGTGCCCCTTACATGCCACTCCCTAAGCATTACAGTTTTATAATATTCCTTCGTTCCAATAAGAGGGAACATACTGTAATGGTTTTAATGAGTGCTTTGTTGAGGATGTGAAGAGCTCCACAAGTGCAGCATATGTGGGGGTGTCAATTCCAAATACAGACATTTAGCCCAAAGGGCGTCAGCTCAAATCCCGGGAGGAGTTCTGCTGTTGTACCCTTAATAACTTGACCTACTCCTACAAAACACCCTGCTGTATAAATGCACAAAAACTGCTTTAGGTTGAAGTTCTGGCTCAGCACCTGAACCGCAAACTGTGCCCACGTGTGTATGTTCGCACGCTGCGATTATATGTGATGTGAATAACCAATAAAGCTTCCCGCTTCAAGGGTGAGTCCAAACGGCCTCAGTGCCTGGTTCTGTGCCCTCCGATCCATAGTCAGTTCAAACCAGAATATCAGGATAGGCAGGTGTGTAATGAAAAGCTGAATAATGAACAAAGAGGGTGACTCATCATGGTGTGTTCCCACATGAGTATTTGCATGCTCACTGTATGGAACTCGCACATGAATACTCAGGTATTAGTACTTTATGTGGCGTATCTACACTCCATGCATGAGGATTTGAGTACCTCATTGACATGGGTACCTAGGTACACTCATGGTCTGTTGTGGATAAATACTTGGAAATACTCATACAATGTCTATCTGTACTTGAATATTTTGCTATTCTCATTATTCACCGTTTTTGGAAGAATATTTTCACTATTCAAAAGTATTTATGCTCAAATGTTTAGGAATACACATTACCTTTTGTCTGGGAGTACTTATGGACATCAAACTCCAAGACAAGTAAATCAATTAGCCATACCCCCAACGTGATTATTTTAATGGATACATTAAGGGATCCTTCAGCTATAATCCCTTTTAACAAGCTTTTCAAAAACTGTAATATGCTGATAAACATCTGTCTGACTTTTGACACATTTCATGAAATTTTGCAACCATTTTGCAAGCTTTTTGACACAAGTACCTACTGCCCATCCCTCTAGCCGCTGCCATGACTCCAAGGCATGAGCTGGACAAGCTAGTGACTCAGGGTCAGCCAGGGTCGCACAGCCCACACTACTCAACACATTGCACGCATTGCTTAACGCTGAACTGATTTTAGTTCGGCCTCCCAGTTGAACAGGACAAGCACTGTTGCTCAGCAACAATGGAACTGCCCTCTGATTGGACAGTTGAAGCAGGCAAAAGCAGAACCCTATTAACTAAGCGACTGTTTCTCTCCGAAGTCTTCTCAAAACGTCTGTCACTGGATAGTACATGGGGTATTATAAATGCTCGAAAAGTTCTAGAAAGTAGTCATTACAGTGGCATATTTCATTGACGATTTGGGATTGTGTGTGCATGATTACAACAAGCAGCCATCTATTAGCATCCCACTGCACCCACAAAATGTGTTTTGGCAGGTAGAGTCGGGCAGGGATCACTGACAAGCATGTTTCTGTGAGTCATCACAGGGAGGGAGAGCGAAGCACTTTCGCGCCCAGACCGAGAGCAGCTCCCTCCTCAGCACAAAGACTTACGTGGCCTAACTCACAGCACCCCCACTTCTGCCTCTTTGCACAGGAGCAGACTCGGGTGACGAGGCGGTAAGGCTAAGAGGCAGCACTGCGGTCCGTTAGCCACTGCTGCATTTCAGGAGCCGGTGCGGCGCTATGCCTGAGGAAGCTCGTCAGCCAAATAGCCACCTGTATAAACAGGTCAAAACATCATGTAAATCTCTGAATGAAAGCAGCCGACAGAACAATGAGTGGCACAGATTAAATGGAAACGTATGGAGATTACGTATAAACATGAATAAAGCTTTTACCCACAACACTTTTTTTTTTTAAACCAAAGATAGCTGATGACAAATAGGATCATTACTTTGATAATCCTTATAAAATGATGACTAAAAGCACTCGGTATTATTATTAAGTTAGTTCAGAATGCCAGCAGCTGCTAAGAAAATTCCAAGTACCATCTATGACTAACAGAGCCCAAATAAACAGACGCATCCGGTGGCCGCGGTGAGAGATTATCCGAGCGTGTTTACCGACGTTAGGAAGTGAGGCGTTGTAGGTATCCCACAGGTAAACGAGGCTGGACATGGTCGTGTTTGCAGCGGGCCTTCGTGTCTGGGGGAGGGGTGGGGGTCTAGTTCTGCACACAGCAGGGTGTCAGGATGGTCACATGTGGGTTGTCTCATCCCTGGAAGGACGGGTGTGTATGAATAACCGCATTGCTGTGAATGTGCTTAGGGTGTGGTTTGTGCGTTTATGACTCACGCGGTGGCTGTAAGGCAAATGCCATAACCGAAGAGAGGAAGCGTGTGGCGTGCAGAGGACGCACTGCACAGGCCCTCCGAGGACTGAAGGTCCGCTGTAGGGACACTTTACAGAGAGGAGAGCATCCTGAGGGTGCAATATGTGGCTTAGCTTCTCATTTGATCCCGATTCGGAGTCACACCGGCAGCATGCAAACCCGCCCCGGCGGGTCCATGTCATTCACATATCTGTGTATTAGGACCTCCCCCTCCAGAAAGGCCTGACATATGCGAGTGGCATCACATCTGGGGAAAGACCAACAGAGTCCATCTCTTCTGCTGCTACTACAGAGGAGGGACAAGGAGAGAGAGGGAGCGAGAGAGAGAGAGCGACAGCAAAACTGGGACAGTGGAGATTTCCTGCTCTCATTCGGGATAGAAAGAGGTCACCTGCACCTACGAGCTCTCCGGCGCGCAGCCACCGCTCTCACCCATCCTCAGTCCCGTGTGCTAGATTCCTGCAGTAGCGTAAGGGCATAAAAATCAAACGTAAACCTAAATCCTTCATTTAAAACCAGCAATTAATTCGAATGACTGAATTTTATTAGTTACATTAAAAAAAACCTAAGTGAGCTAGTAAATAAACTCTTAAATGCTAAAATCTCACATGAAACCATTAATAAAAATATATACATAACCTAAAAAAAAAACATTAATTTTAAAATTTAACATGCTATGTTAGATGTTATTAAATCAAAAACAGAATAGCAGGACACCCAACACAGGTCGAGGTTTGTGGGTAACTTTGGTGTTCCTTATCTCCCACAGCACTTAACTTTAATGGCCTTGAACTCATGCTGAATTGCAGATGTTCTCCAGCCCTTGGATGGACCACAGATGACATGCTTAAGCTTTGGGGAAGACAAGACCTTGGCAGGAATCGGCTTAGACCTAAATGGCCAAGGGCCAATCCCATAATTAATGAAGTATATCTTGGAGTGGTACCAGGTGACATAGATTCATTGGAAAGGCACACATGGACAATCACCCATGCATGGCTCCCCTTGATCTCCCATGAGAGCAGGAGTGGGGAACCTGATCCATGGATGGCCGGTGTGGGTCTGGGATTTTGGGATGACCTCTCCATCAGCCACTAATAAAGCAATGGCTCTCAGCTTCAGTCTTGGGGTTATTAGCTGTTTGAGAGGTCATCCTGAAAACCTGCACAGGTCTTCCATGAATTAGGCTCCCCACCCCTGTCCTAGTAGTACTTACTAGAAAGTACTGTGAGGTTCAACCAAGCCAGCTCTTCATAATCCAGGTCCTTCTTTCCAGGGTTTCCAGCCAGAGTGGATCAACTTTGCATCAGAATCTTTTATGCCTTTAAATTCTGTTTGCGCACCTGCTCCCTCAAACAGCATGTAAGTCGAACCTCCAAATTCTCAAAAAGGATACCAGAAGGACAATTGCCTTATGATTTAGGGCCCTACTTACCTGGCAAGGCTGGGTTGCACTCCACATTGTTCCCACTGAGGACACCCACCTTGCCAAGCTGGAAAGCATTCCCACTTTCTGCCAGTTTTCTGGGGCTCTCCTAGTAAACTGACAAGGGATTCATAGGCTACCAGTTACAAAGGTCTACAGCTGTGGTCACCAGCCCTGTTCCCGGAGATCTACCACCCTGCACAGCTTAATATAACACACCTGGTATAGATCAGTACTGTAACCAATATGTTAAAGCTAATGCTAGTCTTTGATACTGACATGCACCTGAAGGACCTGATTATCTGTATCTGTTTAATTAGGGCTGCACCTAAGCTCTTCAGGATGGTAGATCTCAAGGATGAACAATGGCTACAGTAGCTCTCTTCTTCATGGTTAAAGTACTCAGCCACAATGAGGAGTCAGTCTTCGTCCCGTGCAGACGGTACCGAAGACCTCAGTAGAATTCCAGCAGGATCCCACGTGCAGCCGGTGCACTGATCTTATGGAATGTGTGCACAGGCCAAGGGGAATCTTTGATGCCTAGTTCAGGAGCTTCATGGTACCGACTTTCCAGGTTGAGATAACTGTCAAGTTAAACGAGAAATGAGCTCAGAGGAAGGCCGTCGTAAAAGTTTATAGAACGTAAGGTATGGCAAAGGCCAGCACCTGCACCCTTGTCTCTCCAGACTTCAAGATGTTATCATGACTGGATATTAGTTCTCTGTGACTGAACTGTACAAAAGAAATGTGTGCGTCATTCATTTTGACATACAGTACAAATGAATAACATAAAAAAACATTAAAATACGCAGCAGCCTCTTTGATACTGTGAATACTGTACGGCAAGCCTGCGCAACAACTTTGGCTAACAACTTCTGCCAAGTAACTAAATCATAAGAAAAATATTGACCGGGTAGCAGTTTATAAGATTGCCACACTTGCTCTGCAGTACAGAATAAAGGCTCTGCAAACCGTAGGATTAGACAGCTGTGATAAAGGCTCCAATAATTTATTTTAAAAGGTGCATTCCTGGTGCATGCGTCGGAGGCCCCTGGCGAGGGAGGCGGCCTGCTTATCGCGCACGGAGCAATGCTGGGAATGAGGACACGGGGATTCGCACAGCGATCAAAGGCAGGGAGTGGGGGGTTACGATTCTGCCTAACGCGAAATACATTGTCTGTCAAAAACCTGTTGAGACACTACAATGCCACCCAGTGGCTCCCTAGTGATATTGCAGGCTAGATTGCGATGGGAAAAAA
>JABFEA020000048.1:1598625-1615152 GCA_019775915.2 Cyphomyrus plagiostoma
ACTGGTTTTTGTTTTTATTTTTTTTTTTTTCCCCAACCCCCCCCCCCCCCCCCATTAATCCGGGTTTAGGACCGGTGTTCTGTCGATATATGCTGCCTTGTCGAAAAATGCTACCGTAGTGCTAATTGATAGCCCTAACCCTAACCCCTAAAACCTAACCCTAATCCCAAAACAGTGGAACTGCACATGCGCAGAAAGGCTCGATAGCACATCTTGATAGGTTGGATTTTATGACAGAACACCGGCATCTAGTTGAGCTGGCTTGCTTCCTTAAGTGGTTGGGTTAGGCTAAACTATATACATACTTATAAAGACTACAATACCACATCCCGAAATATACTACGTCAGCATTCACGATTCAACTTCTGATATTCATATCGAGTTCTAGGTCAAACTGGTTTGTTTGATTTTCCAGAAATTCGAGTTCTAGTGAGTTCAAGAACAGAGGTACCACTGTAAATAAAGTGTATATTTTATTAATGAAACCACCGTATTTATTATTCTACATACATACAAATGTCTGCAAAATCCTCAACATCAAAAGGAGTCTCTGTGCTCCATACCACCCACAGACAAATGGACTTGTTGAGAAGATAAATGGAACAATCCAGAGGTATAACATCCATGTCATACTGTTATGGATCTGGGTGGCTTTGGAATGGGGACGAGGCACGTCAGGTCAGAACAGAATGGACGACCCACTGGTGACTCACAGGACAAATGGGGATTTATTAAACAAAACAGAAAACACTAAAAACAATACAAAACAAAAAAAGGGACCACGAGGGGTTAAAAACAGAAGGGGATAAACAAAGACTAAATTTAAAAAAGGGTCAAGACAGGCAAGCTGTTACGTCCTGCAACGTCCGTCCCGTTCCAGCCCCGTGTGTGCCACCTCGTTACCTCCTGTGATTGCCCAGTGTTTTCACCTGTGTGGCGCTGCCGCTCGCCTGTCGTGTGCCTTGTTTTACTGTATGTATTTAAGTCTGCGCCAGCGTCTGTTCCGGCAGACACGGCATAAACGTGTCTATGTCCCTGCGTGCAATAAAACCCCGTTTTGTTCCGCACTCCTGCCTGGAATTGCCTCTCTTGGCCCTGCACACACCCCGGACCGTCACACAAGCTACAAACAGAAAATTCAAAACTTTACTGACAATACAACTATCACAAACAATGAACCACTAGAGCAGGGATCATCAACTCCAGTCCTGGGGGGCCGGAGCCCTGTGTACCTTAGTTCTTTCCCTGTTTTACCATAAATGATTCAGCTCAAGAGACTCAAACTCAGGCAGGAACTTAAATACAAAACAGGGTAATGACAAGCAGGAGTGAAACAGACAATTAACCAATAGGAGAGGGTGCAGGACGATGAGCAATCATTAAAAAGACACAAGGGCAGGAACAGGCAACAGGTGGATCTAACTAACTCAGGGAACTGAACAGGGAAACTAAGAACTAACCAAGGAAACAGGGAAACAAACTAACACTGGGGAATAACAGACAGGTAGAAACACAAGCATGGGCACAAAGAATTTAACCAAAACCAAATACAAATCAGAAGACATAAGAGCTAAAAAAACTCATACAATGAAACACTTGGGAAGAAAATCTACAAAAACAGAGAAAGTGGGATTCAAACACATGACAAAAGGGATTTACAGGTTGCCACATGCTCAACACATTGAGCCATGCAGCTGACAGGAAACAGAGGAAACACAAAGACTGACAGGAGAGACAGGATGGCCAGCAATGTCTGCTGGGCAAACAGGGAAGGGACGCAAAAGACTGAGACAACAGGAGCTGACCCTGACACACACATTCTATGTTTTATGAAATAATTGTGAATGAAGTTATTCTTGATGTAACTTTTTGACACATAAGACAAAATGGTATTTTATGATTGTGACAATTATATGAACTGTATTTCAGAGCCCTGTTTAAACTTGTCAACAAATGACCAGAAGAATGGGACAACCATCTCCATGCAGTCATGTTTGAATTAAGAACAACGTGCCAAGGTAATCACCAAGTATTCACCATTTTTTTTTAATGTTTGGCCGAGAGGCAAGGTATCTCTCTCAAACTCCATCAAAATACAGGGTAAGCTCAACTTACATTATTTAAATAAGATCTGAGGTCTTTATTTAAATTTTTATGATACCATTAAACCTTTTATAGGTGGACAGTAGTGTGAAGGACAACTTACAGCATTTGGCAGTGTCAACAACTTGTCTGTGGAGGAGGTAACACAGGACATCCTGAAGCTGCATGAAGTTCTTTGGGCTGCCATCACAAGTACCAGCAGTACACAGTCGAAACAAAAGAAGAGAAAATAGGAAATCAGCAGACCTGCTTTTCATGTTGGCATGAAAGTGTGGCGATTAAATGTGAGAAGCCAGCAGAGGAAAAGGGGCAAGTTGGATCCCAAATACCTTGGAGTTGGACCCTACACCATCACAGCCATTGTGGATAAAAGTGCTGATCTTTTGGACAGCCAGGGAATCACAATACCCAAAATCAACACTGATAATTTGATTGAGTACTGGGAGGAACACCCACAAGCTCCACGAAAACGTTCTTTGGACTCTCCTGCCACCTTATCTGGGCCACCTAACACCACCTCATCCTCTGGGCCATTCACCACATCCTCTGCTATCATTACCTTCTCTGCCACCAACACTTCCTCTGAAAGAACCCACCACCACAGTCTCTGGGCAACTGACTACACCTCTACTGCACCCCTTGATCACCAAGAGTATGTGTCAGACCACTTCATGTAAAATTTTACAAATCATAATGCCCCTTCCTGAGCATTGAAGACATGTTGGACAGTGACTCTTTCCCCAGACGTGCAGGTTATCTGGGCTTGGTAGCATGTCATACACAGCTTGGACCAGGTCAGCTTCCTCTCTAGCGCTCCCTCCCACCTTGTTGATGCTCCCTGCTGCCACATGCGCACCATCCTGCCCCTCCTCCAGGACAAGATGGCATCTGTCCTTTCCCTGGCCAGGTCACAACGTGGCTGTCCAATGGCCACCGTGCCCAACAAAGCCCTATCTTCGTTGAGCTACTGCCAATTCCCCTCTTGAGCTAGACATAGTCACCTCATACACCAACAGCGGCCAGAGGATGCGAGGCAGAATGCCGTGTTGGTTTATCCACGCTTTGAACCTGCCCGGAAAGGCCAGACTTTTCTACTGCAGACAACCAGGCTTCAAGCTTCTTGATGGTATTTTGGACTGATGCTGTGTCTCTGAGGCTGCAGTCGAAAACCTTGCCTAGGCTTGTGACTGGTTTTTCAGTGATAGTTGGTATCATCACACCATCCACAAAGAAGCAAAACTCCACCACTCCACCACTTTCCATCTCTTCAGGACCATAGGCCTAGATTTAGTTGGTTTAAAACTCATCCTAGCCCAGCAGATGAGCTTCTCCAGGCCCTGAAGGATCCACCAGCATCCAGGCACTGATGCAGTGGTAACCGTCAGGTCGTCCATAAAGGCTCAAATGGGGGGGCTGTCGAATACCAGACTTGGACAGGGGGTCTCTACACTCCGTCTCAGCTGCCTTCACCAACATACTCATGGCAAAGTCAAACAGAATGATTGAATTTGTACAGCCAGTTATGAGACCTTTCTCGAGCCAGTGCTAGTTGGGTGTTATGCTCCCTGAAGTCACTCTCAACCCATAGTAGTTCAGGATGAGGTCCTTGATCTTGATGGGTATGTGATGATGGTCCAGAGTGATTTCCACCAGCTTGTGGGGGATAGACACATATGCATTGGCTAGGTCCAGCCAAAGCACTGCCAGGTCCCCTTTCCCCTCACATGCCTCCTTGATCAGCTGGGTGATCACTCCGCTGTGTTCTAGGCAACCAGGAACTCTGGGAATGCCATCCTTCTGTACCCTTACTAATAACTTGTTGTGTTGCGCAGGGAAGAACCAAGGCAGGCAAGCGAGAATCCAAACAAAGGGGTTTTATTCAGGGTAGAGGGTGGACAGCGACGCACATTAATGACAGATCTGGGGGACTGAACTCAGATGCACACTAAATACAGGGGAAAAGCTACGAGTAACAGGACACAGGTGAGAACAATCAGGAATAAATGCAAGGTAACGGGGTGGGCGTGGCATACACGAGGTTTGGACGGAGCGGGACGTGACATAACTGACCAGCATAAATTTCTTGTATTCTAAACCTGCTTTGCAAACAAACCATTTCTGTGGAAGATTCTGATGTAAGATCACTTTTAAAAGATTTTTACTATTTGTGTAATTATTAAAGGCACAGTTAAAATGCTCTAAGAAGGGCAACCCTTATATGTTACTTGGCACTCATTATAGCTTTGTCATGTTAAGGTAACAAAAAAAAAAGACTCATTTTTGTTCTGCAACAGGTAAAAGATGTTCCAACCACTACTGTTATCAGCTAGTGGGCCACACACAGTAATTCCAAATTGGTTAAAAATGTACCATTTATTCACAGTTTGCTGAGTGCATCTTGGATGGTTGCCCAGTGTCATTTGACAATTCATCTTTAAGCATGAATGCCACAAGAGAGCAGACTGCTGTATGTAGAATACAGGTTAGACTTCTTATTAGGACTTTGTACCATAATTATTTGTAAAGCGGCTGGAGGCAGATGCATGTTACTGTGTTCACTCTACAATTCTAAATTCTATTTGTCATATATAAATTGCCTATCATTGTGTTGTCAAGTTGTTATATGTTTTTTTTTGTAGAAGACCTAACTGACCAGTGTCATTTATGTGGGGAGCAGGCTGGTAACACTAAAGTGGTTATGTTTAACATGTTCTTCTCCAAAAAAAAAGCTTTAAGACACTTAAAAGACACTTTTCATTTAAAAGTATGGCTTTTCAAGAAACAATAAAATTACACAGTAAATGTAAATTAGTTAGAAAACATCCAGGTGTTGGATGATTATAAACCATTATGAATGCTGCTGTGTGACTATGTCAATATTTTTTCTTTTGTCTATACAGATTGGCTGTGACATTTGACCAAAACTGTACCACAGGATCTGTGCCAAAAAAACCTCAAAAAAAGCAGTTCATTTGTGAGGCCTGCCAGTAAAATCTGTTCTTTACTCTTGTGTCTTGTACATATAGTAGTTCTTTTTGCAAGTACATAGTTTTTTAAAAAATATTTTTGTCTTGCAAGCATCTGTTTTTATTTTAGCACTAAGTATTGAAAAATAACTATATTGAACGTAATATACTTATGTTCTGTTTTGATTTTTTTGCATCTATGTTTTCACATTTGGGATTACTGGATATTGTATTTATTTGTTCAGGGACCTGTGTTAAACATTGAAAACAGGAAATTACCCAAAATTCTAATCCGGTGATAAAATATAATGAATTGTCATTTTTTGTTTTCCGATTTTGGTTTCCGAGTCGAAAATCCAATGAACACAAGGTACACGGACCCATATCATGTACATAATGTGCATCGTTGTGGTAGGGATACAGCTGAATTACTCAGAACATATATTTCTAGACTTGAACTCAGTAATATAAGAAAGGGTTACCAGAAAAATTCTGTAAATTCATTATATCTAAAGTTTTTTTTTGTTTTAATAAAACATTTCAATATAAGAAACACAACTGAGCAATAATTAACACAATAATTAACACACTATAACTCTTTATAAGGAACAGACTGTTGATTCAACTTTTTCAAGCACTAAAATATATATTACCCTTAAAATATAACTCATTTAGCTAAATTATATCAGTTCTATTTTAATTTTCACTCACTTTTAATTATAATAATAGCAATAAATAATTTCATTGTAACTGGTTAAAGGAAAACGAAGGTTGTGCAACTGTGAGGGTATTGTAACAACCAATTGCGGGAACATCATTTTTCATGCAACATGCTGCCATCCAGTGGTGACGTTTGGAGTATGCCATTTTGAGTGAAAAAAATCCGAATCAAATTGCACTATTCATGCGTTGCCGCAAGATAGCATCACGCCTAATGAAAAGCTACTATCGCACATACGAATAATCTTTTTCTTTGTGCCATCACTAAATGACCTTTTGTTTAAAGTCATCCTGTTCATGCTTAACTTATTCAGTTTTCAGAACTGCCTGCGAATTAATCTTGACCTTTTATGAATGCAAGGTTATGGAGAACCATGACTGCAGTCAGGATGGGGTTCGAGACATGACCCTAAAAAAGTATGGTGCTCATTTAACCATAATAACTTGTTTTCCTCTCTGATAAAAGTTGCCTGTCATGGGAACTCTCGGGATCCTGTGTCAGTATCACGACGCCCGTCTTTCTGGTGCCAAACAATTTTGCCAGTTCATCTCTAACCGCTCCAAGCTGCTCAAAGCAAGAAGTCATGTGACTGCTGGGGGGGCGGATCCGGCACCGGGGCCCCGAGGGCCGGGAGGCGTTCGGCAGCCTTTGCTCTTTCCTCCAGAAACTTGTCAAACTCTGAAAGCCAAGAAGATGGGAGCAGCTTAGAAACATGCGAGAGACACGGGTGAGACACGCAGCGCATGATGACGGTGGAATTACAGGCTACGGAGACACTGACACCACCCACCACCCAGTTTCATGGCAGATAATGATTAAAACTGCCGAAAAACAACAACTCACCCTCGCTGGTCACGCCCTCGCCTTCAGTCAACTCTCCCTCCTGAGGGACAAATGGGTATATTATCAGGATCAGCTTATGGCTACAGTTCACCAAATTTACATAAGACGACCCACTAGCATCCCTTAAAGGTACAGATGAACTGGGCAGCACTGGCAGAGAGGCCAGAAACGACAGATAATCCACATAAACACAGGGAACAGAGGGAGGAACACAATGTTGGGAAACAGATGCACAATGCATGTCAATCATAGGCTAATGAAGTGAGTCTAACAGGTCAAAATTTCTAGATCCCTGACGAAACAACCAGTAAAAAAAATAACAGTAAAAAAAATAAATAAAATGACAGTGTCATAAGTTATAAGTGCAACTATTCAAAGCAAATAAAGCAAATAAATACTTCAGAGAGAACTACAGAGAGAAGCCTCACCATATCAACATCTAGCCATTTCTCAATATCCTCCATTGCGTCTGTCTGACTCACTGGAATCTGGGGGGGAACAAAGGCACCATTATTTTTCCTTCTGCATTTAATCACAGTGCTACTGCAAAACCCCAGCATTGTTATTTACTACTTACCAGGTAATTAACCCTGGTTTGCTACTGCAAAAATCTGCAAATCCGCATGCAGACAATTACAAAGCAGAACAGGCCCCACTTATGCTTAATTTCTCTCATCTTTGAGCAGCACCCACCATTCCCTTCGCCACCATCCAATCAAAATTAGGGGAGGAGCCAAGGATGTCAGATTCCACGCTGACGTCCTTGTGACAGACAGACAGACAGGCAGTTTATTAACATTCTGCCTGGATTCATATGACACATTACACTGAAAGAAAAGTACAGACCAACACTCAGATAGATACTCCATATAAATCATAAGAAGGTGCATAAATCTACATACATAGGCACAACACCAGAATCTGTTTGCATAATTTGACTGTCATAATAATTGTTAATGATTCCTACTCTTAGCCTAATGTAACCTGCCATTCAGTTTCAGCTCACTATATTATTATGTTATATTAATACGACAATCATCTGTTGGGCTACTCACCTCTCCATTGTTGTGTAGTCTGGTCTCTGGAGCCTCAGTCAGTAACTTCTCTACCCCCGGGATGTCACGTTTCTCACTGCAACATACGCGACCCTGTGAGCCTAAGTGGCTGTGAGCTCCTGGGCCTACTGTCTGTGGAGGTTGGGGTGAGTCCCTTCCGCAACGTGTCTGATTAGGTCACCAGCTGCCTAGGGATTTGACATGGCCACCTCTAACTGTTGTCACTAATTTAGTAGAATGACTTCATTGTACAGTTCAAAGTTCAATCATTACTCTACTGCAGTGTTACTGCAGTCCTAGGGGACCCACAGATGGTCCATGTTTCTGCTCCCTGCCACAGTCCATATTTCTGGAGCTGGTAGGGAGCAAAAACATGGGCTGTCTGCAGGTCCCTGAGGACTAGATTGGGAAAAACTGGCAACATCACCCGTCCATAACACCTCTTACCTGAGCTGAGAGTCATGACTGCCCTGAGCAGATATGGAAAGGTCATCTTCTCTAGTATCTTTCAGAGGGTGGAACAAAGAGAAACACATTAATATACATGACTAGAGCATGCATGCAAGCTGACATCAGCAGAAGATCACCACTTACTCAGACCAGCCATCAGACTGGGGAGCGTGCTCACAGTAGATTGGCTGGTGGGCTGGTGGGTGGGAGCAGTAGGAGCAGCTGATTGGCTGAAAGTGCAGGGGGTGTTACTGAGCTGAAAAAGATTGGCGTAGGTAGTATCAGTGGCCTGGGAATGAAATGGAAAAAAGTGTGGAATAAAGAAATTTATACATACAGTGAAAAAAGAAAATGAAGACAATGCAGCCTCACCTGCTCTGCAGTACTCTGTCTGTTGCAGTGTTTCATAAACCTGACAGGAGGCAAAATGCACAGGAGTGGGAGCATGTTAAACATACGCTGTATTTTCAAGGCTCTAGGCCACACGCTAGGTCCAGAGAAGATAAAAACGCTGCGAGCACCGGCTGTAGGAGACGAAGGTGGCATTGAGCTCGTCGTTGGCTTTCAGGAGCTCCTCCATCAGGCTCTCCTCGCTGACCACTGGGATGAGCTGCACTACCCGGTCCTGCATGCCCTTACACACGGAGTACAGCTGCTACTGGCAGACAAGGACAGGAGAGCAGACAGGAGGGTTTGTGCCAGCCGGGGGCACGGGAGCCACCCCCCCAGAGAGCAGACAGAACTGGCGGCGTCGGACCTGGAGCAGTTCTGTGTCTGCTGGGCAGGCCCTATCTGGCTCCAGCTGGCTCATCAGCGCCGACATCAGCGTCAGGTTTCCCTGGGCCGTGTCCAGCTCAGCTCTCAGCTTCTCCACCTGAGATTCAGAATCTACACTCGTAACGCATCCCAGTCATGTGTGCACTGGTGTTTCTATACCATTTCAACTGGGTCCAGACTGGGGCCAATATTCTGTTAGGGGGGCCGGACCCATTTGACCTTAATGTCCTCCATGTATTACTGACACTAGACTGCCAGCATTAAGAAGCAAAAGACCATTGTGAAAACCACAGTTATTTATGGAATGTTTGCAGTTACATTTTACAGATTTTACCAAAATTTAACACTGATTTCTTGTTCAGACTGTCTTGTTTCCACAAGCTTGATATTTTTTTTCTGTCATTAACTTTGCGTTTCACCAACTGAAGTGACTCGACCATCCGACGTACCCACATTAAGAGTGTTGTAATTTTATTGCTGTTTAAACTGATTTATTGTTATTTATATCTGATTTAATAACAGCGATTTAAGTTATATTTTAATTGATTTATCAAAAGAGTACGTTTCAGTTAATGTATTGTGTTGTTGCTAGAAACTACAGTTCCCATGATTCTTTGAGAGTAAGGGGGACAGACTTCCACTCGAAAAAGTTATGTTTGTTGGCCGACAGCGAAGAGAGACTAACTTTTAGAAGCCATTATTTGCTGTTATTTGTGTTGTGCACCATTTTCGAAATCATATATAAAGACTTATTTACATAACTGACATCCTGTCCATTTTTAAGAGGATTTGCTACAAAGAGTCTGTTACGAAAATGTGCTTACAGTTGTATTTCGCCTGTGTTTGCACAAAATTTTAGCCCACATATGTAAATGCAAAGGTAAGTGTAAATAACAACAGCAACAATAATATTAATATGTTATCAGACCCAAGTAGCATATGTATTTAGGGAGGCATGCATGTTGGCAGGGGGGCACTGGTCTCCCCTGACTCCCCCCCCCCACCCCCCAAGAACTTCCCCTGCATGTGTGGTGGCTGAGAAGTCCGATGACTTTACGTCATCTTTCTAGCATTTTGTATTCAAGTATATCACATGGTTCACCACGCAGAAAAGTTCACCGATAGATATGAGAATAAAAAAGCTCCAGAACAAAAGAAAACAGAATATCTAGTTTTGCTCTAGGTCTACAATAACTACACCTCTCGCCAGATGAGGTCACATGTTTAGGTAATAAGGAAAGAGTTACCTCGCTGTTCAGGGGTGAGACCGCATCCTGGACTGACACAGGGGCAGAGGGGGTGTCGAAGACCACGGCGGGCGGGGAGATGACAGCCGAACTGCATGGGAGACTCTGAGGGCAGGTGAGTGAGACAGGTCATCACAGGGTAACGAGGGAGGGGGCGTGTGAAGCTACATCAGCCATGGGGGAGGCGGTACCTACCCTTCTCGGGGTGTGGATCGGGGAGAGGCCATCCAGCTCCGTGCTGGGGAACTCCACGCCTCTCCTCCTCAGGTCCTCGTACACATAGACGACGCCCGTCAGAGACGGAGAGCTGCGGAAGGCGTCAGCCCACGCCTAAACGGTAAACACAAACCAAACCGGTCGTGGGGACACCAGCCAGCAAAACTGGTACAGAGGAGATACAGAGGATCCTAACATGTAAATGCTTCACAGGCTCCACACACCTGTATGAGGCTCAGCACCCTGTCCTGAACCACCATGGGCGGGTTGTTCCGGGGCAAAATGGCTCGCACCAGAACGCCATCCACAAACTCCCGTGTGGACACCAGCGCATGAAACCTGTGTCCGCAGTTCTTCACACACGTCTCCAGTACCTGACGGACAGGGTTCAGTTAAACACCGACCATATGTGTTGATTTTCACAAACCAATGCCGTATGAACTGGCCACAGTTCCAGTTGTCTGACAGCATCTGGCATCCCTGAATCCTCTGCTATTGCTATACTGTGGGCATTTACAGAGTCTGCCAGGGCTTAGCAATGCTGAGGTGTAAAGTACAGCCACAAACATGGTGTCAGCTGTGATTAAAGCGGAGTCAAAACTGCTGACTGAAAAATGCCGGAATGGAAGAGAGAGGATGAAATGGCAAGAAAGAAAAATGAGATACAACCAGAAGCACTCACTGTGAGCGCCAGCATGACCTCTGTGAAATTCTTGTTTCCCACAATCCTCTTCTTTATTGCTCTGACTGCATCTTTTGGACTAAATATCACGAAATGATAATTAACAACCAAAGTTACTGGGAAGACTAAATAGATGAGAAAAACTTGCTTATGAAAATAATCATTTGTTAATCCACGAATCCCCCAAGGCCTAACAGAGGACTATATTGGTTAAATTAGTGAGATAATTAGACCAAATAATTAGGTATAATTGAAATTTTCATGAATGCTAATGACTTATTGCTAATAATCTAATGGTTAAAAACCAGAACTGCTCATCAAGCCCTCAAGTCAGTACAGTATAGTTGTTTATTAATACACGTGCTTTAGATGGTAAAATTCCCTGCTGATTTGGATAAAGGCAAGTTCTGTTTAAAGCAAAAAAGAAATCCCCTACCCGTCCTCCGTGTCATTGATGATGTCACAGATTTCCATGTTCAAGCCCCAGTCCTCCGACAGGAGAGCAGCATTTGTGGCATGTTCTAGAAAAACCAACACTTCTCAAGTGAGGTCAGGCAGTCTTTATTGTCATACAGTACCATCCATATACAGGTGCACAGAGGCAATGAAATAACATTCCCCCAGGAATACTGCGTATTGTGAGTTTGGACTGCAGTAGGTCCACAGCTAATCCTAAAAAGTATAAGGTACAAATATACACACAAAGGGCTATTCATAGATACCAATCAGAGGTAGAAATTAGAAAGTAAAAATCCAGACCAATATTTTTTTCCAACCAACCAATTGAGTATTCTGTGACTGTAACTCTTAATACTGAACTAGTTGGTTGGAACAAAATTTCCACCTCTGATTGGCATCTATGAATAGCCCTTTGTGTGTATATTTGTACCTTATACTTCTTAGGATTAGCTGTGGGCCTACTGCAGTCCAAAACTAACTCACAATACGCAATATCCTGGGGGATGCTATTTCATGCCTCTGTGTACCTGTATATGGATGGTATGACTACTTTCTGGACCTGAACTTTCCATCTCTATACCCACCTACTCCAAACCAGCTTAAATACAAGACCACAATACGAGCCGAACGTTAACGAGTTTTTCATACATTAGCATCAGTCCCATTAGATATGGCATGGCACCTTTGCTTCTTTAATAAATCTGCCTTCGATAAGACATATTCGTCAACCCGTTTGTAGCCTCCTCACTTTATAGTAGCCTAACTGCAGACGATAATACTAAGAGAAAGCGATCAAATCATATGCAAATTACATGTTTGCTTCTTATCACATTAAATGGTAATGCGCGTTATAATCAGTCTGTCTAAATTATCGCTTATCTCCTACAACTAATTTTTGCCCAATGTACACCACGATGAAATACAAAAATTGACGTGATAAAACTTCCAGGTCCGTCAAAATTAATTTATTGCCTTTTCTTATAATGAATAAGCAAATCTCTGTATAGAAGAAATCCATGACGAAAAAAAGTCATCTGAGTCGACTAAACTCGTTAAGTATTCATAGCTTATAAGAAAGACCTATTATTTCTAAATAGCATTAACGTTATAAAACGAGGTCAGGCTTTTGTGAGAAAGTTTCCTTAAACCACGCCCACTCCATAATTTCTATACATCATTTGCTAAAACAGACGTCAAGTCATCCAATCCAGCCAATTGGACGACGAATTCATTCAGTGCGTCACCACCCACGAATGAGTTCTGTACACATTCAATATTCACTACCTGTAGCCAGCCGGCTTTGTTGCTAAATTCAACCCCGAAAACTTATATCATTGATTTTTCATCGAATCTCATATAAACTCAGCAGTCAATATTCATGTACAATAATTAGTACTGGAAAATAAGATAATATTATGAGATCAATACACAAGTAAGCAGAAATCGCAATGCAATCAGTCTAGCGCAGCGTTATTCTGCTAATGTTACCTATTCGCTGTCCCACTGGAGTAGCAAATGGGTTCCCTATCAAGAAATCCATCTTCTTGTGACTGTCTCCCCTGCTCTTGTCGTTCTTTTATAAAGTTCCTGCAGATTCTGCCGCGGACGCGCGCACTCAGCGAGCAGCGAACGCGCAGCCGCGTGAAAAGTAGCGACGGGGACAGGGTGGAGAGTGACGTTACGTCAGAAATAATCATTGGAAATAAATGCCTACAAAGCCGATTCGACAAAACAACAATACAGGAAAACGAATCTGGTATCCTGGAAGTTCTCACATGATTGAAGCTGTTCTGTGAAGGAATGCCTGGATTTCGGGGTTAATTACCACAAACATTACAAACACAATCAATTCACAATGCGTTTGACAGACTGATTCTAGCAGTTAAAATGCATTTAAAAATCAGTATGTTTCGCTCTGACACATGACGCCTCCACCCTCGGTAAAATAATGAAAAGGATTGTACTGGAGTCATTAAACACAAAAAACACAACCTTTAATTGCCATTATGTTTTTTTAAAAGCAAATTAATCATTTGAAACACAGTGTTGCATTTCATGGCAAAACTTTGCTGTTGATTGTTCCAAGATGGTAGAGTTATTTTGATTACTGCTGTACAATATAAATAATTAGAAACATGAGACACTGTTACCTTGGAAAGTGGGTTAGTGTGCGCAACAAGAAAATTCACAGCTTTGAAAAAGACATCTGAGACAAATTCCAGGGATGTCAATCAACAAGACTTCTGTAGCAATCAACTGCAAACTTTCATAGGAAAGTTTAGCCTGATAATAACCAAACTCATGGGGGAGTTTTTGAGCGAAACAACGAGAAACAGAAGACAGGTGAGATATTTTATATGTACAAGTTTGTCAAAATGTTTATTTTTGCATCTCTAGCGCCCTCTGCCTGCTGCTTTCCCCTTCCCTAACCCTTTCCCTCCTTTAACTTTCTTCCTCACTCCGCTCGACTGTTCCGTGTCGTCCCCCTCTCCCTCCCCTCCTCTGGGTCGCTTCCGCTGTTCCCCTTGTTCTTTCATTTCCTGGGGGAGAAAGACAGGACATGGGGATTGTCAAATACGTGCCAAGGAAGATCAAGGAAGTCAAATGGGGAAAAAAAAACAATCGAGATTAGATGAAAGAGGGAGACCCATTGGAACACTCAGACTATCCACTGTTCAATGAGACAATGTTTACACATGCAAATGAGTGCAACCATTTGGGACCTACCATTCTAGCAAAGCGCTGCGCCTCACTCACTCGCTCCACCAGCATCATCACTTCCTCTTCCTGTGTGGGGAAGGCAGGCAGTTTCTTCCCTATCAGGCTTTCGATTCGCTGGAACAGCTCGACGTCATACCTGCAGAGTAGGAAACGCTCTCTGAGTAACCCATGCTGTTAGGGACCATTGCAGGGGTGTAAGCAAGAGTGGAAACCAGTGGTGGATGGTGATTAATAAAACGAGGGAAGCATAGTGTGGACACCTGGCAGTATAACCGAAATAGGTTGTTTTTTTGTATTTTAGCCAATCAGCTACTGGTATGTCAATTCAGCTCTCTTTTCTCCTTGTAAGAATTGATCACTTTACAATATTTAGGTCAATGGCGAAAGATGACATATGAACCGATAATCTGTCCCTCTGGGCTGCAACGAAATGCTTCTGTGCCCCTGCATGTGATAGAATTAATGAATATTGCAAGTCGACACCCCCCACCGCATGTGAAACCGGTCAGTCAGTTGTGAGCATTAATGCTACTGGCGCTTCATCCTGCCATGTGCAGGGAAGCCTGGAATGCAGGCAGGACTAAAACATCTGACTGCAAGTCTATCTGTCCAAATAATGCTGCCTGAGCAGTAACTATGGATGAAGCTTCCAGACGCCCAGTGAAGCATTTGTCTATTGACCAAGTAGACAAAGCATACAGGAATCTTTGATAGACATCAAGTGAAGTGATGGAAAGCAATTCCAGTGAAATTATCAGTGCTGTGGTTCAATTAGTAAGACAAGTTTAATTTTTTAGATCAAATAAGATTAATTTACACTGACTAATGAAATACGTCTGGCAATTTTATGGGGGACGCCAAGTTTCCCATCTAGTCTTGGAGCAATTGTTTGTGGTGTAAAGAACTGGAGGAAATACCAGGTGATTGAAGGGGGAAGAGCCAAGCACGGCCTGCAGGGGGCGACAGAAGTGTTTTGAAATAGGGAGGCACACTTACTGTGTGACAAAAGTGATGGACTTCCCAGAACGGCCTGCCCTGGCCGTGCGGCCTACTCTGTGGATATAATCCTGTAAAGCATGTTAAAGTAGTAAACATTAAATGGGGTTAAAAAAAAAGTAAGTGGTCAACAAAATAAACTGGAGTACAGCACGGCAGGTGTGTAGACATGATGTGCAGAGGAGTACTGACAACTCCGACTGAGGGCACAGGGACAGCAGGGAGGGAGGGGCGGCCAGGCACCTTGGAGTGGGTGGGGATGTCGTAGTTGATGACACAGTCGACGTGTGGAATGTCGAGGCCCCTGGATGCCACGTCTGTGGCCAGCAGGACGGAGCGAGACTTGGCCTTGAACTTGTTCAGGGCCCCGAGACGCTTGTTCTGAAAGACGACCACAGTCTCAACGTCATAAGAACTTCAGAAG
Organism: Cyphomyrus plagiostoma; assembly: GCA_019775915.2. Lineage (NCBI taxonomy): Eukaryota > Metazoa > Chordata > Actinopteri > Osteoglossiformes > Mormyridae > Cyphomyrus > Cyphomyrus plagiostoma. Next base: position 1,614,286 of record JABFEA020000048.1, read on the forward strand.
TAGCCGTTCAATATGCAGTGATGGAGTAGGGAGTTTTACACATGGAGGACACTGTCAGGACCCTGCACTGTCTGTCTCAATTCACCTGACTCATCTGTCCATGCAGGGGAATGGCGGTGATGCCCAGGTTCCGAAGCATGAGCGCCACCCGCTGGGCGTTATTGCAGGTGCTGCAGAAGATCATGAAGGAGTTTCCCGCCAGCTCGTTTAAAATGGAGACCAGATAACAGTCCTGGTTACAAAGGGGGAGAGAGAGATATTGGGGCCTGTGCAGTCAAATATATAAGCAAAGAGATAAGGAGGACATTACAGACATGGGCTGAGCTACTAGGAGGGATATCAAACAACAAAATTAGCACAAGATCAAGTCAACTGGAGAAAGAGAGGCTGAGGGTATAATCTGGCATATGGATCTTAGAGGCCAACGTAATGAGCAAGGGACAGAGAGAGAGAAGAACCATGCAGTGGTCCACCTTGTACTTGGATGGTATGAAGATGTAATACTGTTGCAGCTTGTCCACTGTGGTGTACTTGGTCGACACAGCACACTTGACTGGGTCCTTCAAGGCTGCTCTCTGTAACTTCTGAACCTACAGTAACAAATATTAAGTCATATTTAAGGACAATCCTGAGATCAAAGAGTGACAGAGATTAAGGGAGAAAGTAAAACGGAATACAGGCGACTATGAGTGAGGTACCTTCTTAGTCATTGTGGCAGAGAAGAGGAATGTGCGTCTTTCCCGGGGAATCACCTTCAGGATCTTATCTACCTGAGAGAGCAGAATGGGGCGAGAAGGCAGTGTGTTAATTCTGCGAGGGTAGGCAGAGAAGGCAGTGTGTTAATTCTGCGAGGGTAGGCAGAGAAGG
>JABFEA020000048.1:1615252-1625751 GCA_019775915.2 Cyphomyrus plagiostoma
GAGAAGGCAGTGTGTTAATTCTGCGAGGGTAGGCAGAGAAGGCAGTGTGTTAATTCTGCGAGGGTAGGCAGAGAAGGCAGTGTGTTAATTCTGCGAGGGTAGGCAGAGAAGGAAGTGCGTTAATTCTGCGAGGGTAGGCAGAGAAGATATCCAGGGCAGACCTCCGTCTCAAAGTCCATGTTGAGGATCCTGTCTGCCTCGTCCATCACCAGGAACTTCAAGGCCCGCAGCGTGAAGCCTTTCGTGTTCTCCAGGTGGTCTATCAGCCTGCCAGGAGTGGCTAAACGATCCAGGATAAATGGATTTAGGAATGATCACAACACTGGCTACAGAAAACGCCATCCATTACTTATGAAAGGGCACTTGTGACAACGCATGTTGTAGTAACGCCACATTATGTGATAACTCGACAGAATGTAATAAATTGAATGACAACAATAACAATGATAATGATGACAACAGAGTAATGCTGCAATATAAAATTATATAGTAAAATCCCGTTATACTGGACTCGCTGATAACAGAATGTCGTCTATATCAGATATAGAGGACTGGCGTATAACAGAATTTCGCTTATAATGGACAGACTATTTGGTCCCCAGGGCCACTTTTAGCTGTAGTTTTGTTCGGCTATAACAGACATGCAGCTCTGCCTACAAGACATGAGGCGTGCCGGTGAGATCCAGCGCAGATAGGTAGTCAGAATTATTAATAGTCACGCATCTGCTCAGGTAAAGTTGGATTGCTACATGTACAATATAACAATCTATACCACAAGTGTGTCTGCTGGGGTGTGGCATGAGTAAATGGTGTCCTGTAGATGTGTTCTGGGCATACGGCAACTCTGGATATAACGGACTTTGGATATAACGGACTGTTTTTCCAGGTCCTTTGAAGTCCGTTATAATGGGATTTAACTGTAATGTAGTTTATAAACTCCTTAAATTTCATTGAGTCATTACATAATGTGCTGTTACGGCACAGCTGGGGAGTTTAGGGAACCTACTGATGATGCTGAGCGGAACACAAGCCTGACAAACTTCTAAGGACTACAATTATACATCTACAGAGACCTCAGGACAACCTAGACAGTGTGGAATTTACACATATTTATTTATTCAGTAGTTTAATCTAAAGAATCGTAGATTGCAAAGTAGCAATTCAGGTATATTACCCCAATTAAGCAGAGCCCTTCCTGGGACCTGAACTAGCAACCTTTGGGTTACAAACCTACTTCCTTTAGCATTATAGTACCTGCTCCAATCTGCACACATTTTAAAACTGAATTTCCATGCCGGATATTAGGCGAGGTTACAGAAATCAGAAGTGCATTACTCTATAAAGAAATGCTGTCTTTGACTCACCAATGACAATGTGAGGTTTCTTGGCCAATGAGATCGACTGGGACATCATATCAATTCCACCAACAATGACAGCTAAAGCAGGGACAAAAGCAGAGCCTGTTTACAAGTGGTTACATCTGCCCCCTCGCCCTGGCTTCTCCATCCCCTCCAGCACGGAGCTGTCCTTTTGACAGGCGCCCTGAGCCACACACCAGTCTTGACGCCGATGCTGGATCCCAAGGCCTCGAACTGCTCGCCGATCTGGAAGGCCAGCTCCCTGGTGGGAGTCAGGATCAGGGAGTGGAGCCTCTGGGCTGAGGAGAGGAGCGACTGCAGGATGGGCAGTGCGAAGGCCCCCGTCTTCCCCGAGCCGGTCTCAGCCAAGCCAATGACATCACGTCCTAAGATAGGGCAGACGCACACTAAGTACTCTAAAAGCTGTTATCATTGTTGTTGTTTTTTTTTTTGTTTACTTTTATCATTACAATATTTGTTCTTGCTCAGTCACAACAATCCCAAGCATCTAATCATTTAACCACTTATCCAGCTAGATGCTTTACTGAACCCATCAAGGTTTAGATGCTCAATTTCAAAGATTTGTCACATACAGAATCATACACTGTGCAGTGGAATGTTCCTCAGAATCACCAAGACTTAATATGTAAATATAATATGTTCCTAATATGTTAACTACCCCTCCTACTTCCAGTCCCCACACACCGCAGCCTCCATCCAACTCACCTTCAAGGGCTACAGGTATGGCCTCCACCTGGATCTTTGTGGGATGTTTCCATCCGAGCTGTTCACAGGCTTCACACAGCACATCTGTCACCCCCTACGAAACACATTAAGGGGTCGGTCGCCAACAAAGCAAAGGGCGGCATCTGGCAGAGCCATTAAAGTTGATGATAGCTTTCTAAATCCGATCCCTTTTGGGGCTTAAAGACTGCGCTTCACTTGAAAATACAACTAAACCACAAATATAAAATATACCTTCTAAAAAGGTATGTCGTCTCTAAACCGGCATGCCAGCACGTTATATGAACTTAAGAACAAGTCTCTGGACGTCGGGTCTGACAAAACTGCAGGAGCAACTTGTTTTTAAAGAAAAAAAAGACAATATAAACGTTACAGTCATGCGCGTAAGTTTGGAATGTTCGCGTGTAGTTAGCGATGCTATCGAATACATCGGTAGGTTCTAGTTGTTCTAGTTCTATAAATCCATAATATCGCAAATTCTCACAAGATCTTTGAAGGTCTTTGGAGTGTCCTTTTCATCTTCAGCAGTAAACGCAGCTTCAGTTTCATTCAGTGCCGTTGCCTCTGGCTCCACATTATTATCGCCCTCCTTTCCATCCGCCATGCCTGCGACTCTCAACGTGTTCGTCGCGCATGCACCTCGCATGCGTGTAACTGCTGTGACGTCATGAATCTCTTTCGGCGTTTGGGTGCTTCGCATTCAGTCAAGGAGCTCCACGCTGCCATCTATTGTCGTGGAGCGTGAAGTGAAATGGTCTTACAATCCTGTTACACTTTTGTGTTGGCTGTTTCTTACTGTGTAATCCATCTATCCATTTTCCATGACTGCATATCCAATACAGGGTGACAGTTGCACTGATCCTATCGTAGGAAGCAGCGGCCCCGAGGTGGGGGGCACTCCAGACAGGATGTCAGCCCATCAAATTGCCCCCATTCACACACAAGCTACCACTCCAGAAATTTACAGCAGTCCACCTTAAGCCACACATGTTTGTATTGTGCTAGGAAAAGGAGAATCTGAAGAAAACCCATGCAAACAAAGAGCAAAACCCACAACTCTGTGGGCATGAAACCACAGTGTTACCAAGAGAGCTACATAAATAATAACATTTTCTTGTTACATAACAAGAAAAATACTGGGTTAGAGTTTGTATGATGTGTATTAAATGGGGCAGGTTTGGCCAAGCTAAACTGCAAGGTGAAGCCCCCAGATTTTGTCTTCTATGCACTTCACTCGCCATGGGAGCCTGAACCCAAAGAGAATGCAACCATGTGAGACTTCAGCTCTGCGTCGGCCATCAGGCTTGACTGAAATATCGAAGACCCTCACACCAGCTTTCAATGTGATCTTTGTGAAATTCTGATCCCAAGGACGGTGTGTTTGCTGTATCTGATCCACGGTATGAATCTATATGTTTGCTTTTCAGTTGTGATAGTGCAGAATTCCACGTCCCTCTGCTCCCCACCCCAAAACGCTGAGAGTGACAGTAACGGCAGCCAAACAGAATGGACGCAGCAGCCATTGATTTCCATGTACTTTATTGTTGCTAAACTAAGGAATAATGAAACCATCTACTATAAACTAAACAAAGAGAGACAACAAAAACACATTAGCAAGAAAACAAAATGCAGATTTTATTTTTTAAATTGCTATCAATGATAGGTGTATAACTTTTGGTTGAGCTTTGGGTGGTTTGAGGTCTCCCATTTAAGGGGATCCAGGGGTTGTATTGGCTGGTCTTTATTATCAGTCTATAGTTGTACCCTTCAACAACCATGATGGTGGTATTTTCATGTGACAAACTATATTCTACTATTCCGTACTTCTCTCTCTCTCTCTCTCTATCTCTCTCTTTTGTCTCTCACTTAAGTGAATGATTAGTATAGAGTTGAGGATGTCTGATTGAAATAAGATGGGCACATGATGGATATTAACTTCCAATCCAAACATACGGTTTTGCTCTAACAACCTGAAACAGTTGCTGAGATCGGTGTCACATGAAGGTTAAATCTTTGGGGGCATTCAGAATGTTGGTCCTCTTTAAATTCAGCACCGAAAAAGTTGCTTCCTGAAAAAGACAGTTACAATCCTGACAAGCTCTTATCCTGGAGACAATGGGCCGGCCGTGTTTCTGACTAGTAGGGGATTGGTCCGTAGTAAGCTGTGTAGGCAGCCACGATTCCAGCAGTCTCCGCCATGTGCTCACACGCCACGTTCACCTCACAGACCTCTCTCAAGCTGTCACAGAAGAAATGAGAGGGAAGAGCAAGGGAGGAACAGGCAGCATGTGGAAGAAGGGAGAGAGGAAGACTGAAGTTAGAGGAGCCCATGTACTGCATACGAAACCACACCTACTCCTCTGTAACAATAGATTGTTCACATTTGAATTTTACGAATGTATGCAAAATAAGGCACTGTATTTCCATGTTAGCCTAGTGCTTAATGCATGGCAAGTGACAGGCTTTCTGTGTGCTGTGCTACAGAGGTGGGGGGGGGGGACAGAAAGCTGAAGGCACCTCTCTAGCTGGGTCAGGGTCAGGGCTGCGGGGGCTGTCCCAGCCCTCTTTTGCCTCATTAGGCTGGAGGCCAGGTCTCTCTTCACAAAAACATCTGTAACACATACATACATACTTATGCAAACATGTGCTACACACATAAGCGCAGGCATATATACATAAAACATATTTAGACAAACATGCATGCATACACAGAAAATGCATCCCTGTCTTTTGCACTTTGAAATCTGCACAGTGAATATGCACATGCATAACATGCAGCATGCATGCATAACATGCAGCATGGATGCATGATTACATACATATGCAGGCTCTATGTATTTACATGCAATGCATATGTTCAAAGACGTGTATGATATGTAAATTACAGACGTAAATACACATAGATGCACAAGAAGCTACCGAGGACTGAACATTGTGACCTCAACACACTCTCACACACACACGGTTGCATGCAGCAGCATGTATGAGGCATGTTGTGAAGTCCTGTCTCCTTACCCCCATTGCTTGGAGAATCAGCGACGTTCTCTGACACAGTGTCTTTGGAGTCTGCAGGTTAAAAATGCAGCGGGGGGGATTATTAACAAAAGAGAGAGTAGGGAATCGCAATATTAACTGAGAAAAAAAAGAAATTCTATTAAATGAATTGCAGCGTTGTTATTATTATTTTCTGTTATAATCCTTATTGGTACGACATGAAAGGGAACTCAGCTAACAGCACTGGCACTTACACCCAGCATGCTGGCCCTTACCTCCTGTGGACAGACAGAGCGACACCAAGGCAAACAGAAGGAGCACAGCAAAGGTCTTCATCTTCTCTGTCAACTCGCTCAGCAGCTTCAGAAGCCTGGTCCCAGTCCTGATCCCAGCTTGCCCAGGACATCCAGTTTATAAGTTGACCCCCCCCACACACACACACACATGGCTTGAGAGTGTGATTGGATGAGAATTGTGTGGCACACACACCCTGCGCAAACGCACACGCAATTACATTTATGCCATTATATATGGGCAGAGAAGAGCTAAGCGTTCTGCAGAATTCCACTATTTTCCCCAGGTCTGCATGCAATTTATTCATATTTGGGTGGCAAACACATATGATATATATGAATAATCTATCACATTAGCACTGTGCACAGCATAACAAATGTAACCTTATATCTAAATATTCAGCCAGTTTACTGTTTGGTTTAGATATATTCTTAGATTGTTTGCAGTACTAGTATGATGATTATAACTATTTCACAAAGATAGAGGTAAAATATTTAGCACGTTAAAATAAATCAGTAGTCGGGACTAGCTAGTTTTTCCATGACAATTTCTGGAGATGTCTGACTTGCAAACCTGACCCCCGCCCCCCTTTTCAGCCCACAGACAAACCGACGGGTTTGTGAGGACCCTGTTGCTGAGGATGCAAAAATGCAAGAAACCACTAAACCTCATTCAGTTTATCGGCACCCCCTTCCGCTAAACAAGCGATAACGATCCAGTCTGTATAGAAAAAACTGCAGAGAATAAAATCTTGACTGAATTTGTACCATTAATTTTTTTCTGAGGTTTAATCTTCCATAGAATAGCTACAACATATATTCAACGGGCTTGTCGCAGAAAACGTGTACCCAAGGTTACTCAAAGTACTTAATAAATTTATAATTTCTTCTTACTTCTGTCATTTCTTTGTTACCATGTTGTACTGAATTGATTTACATATGATTAAGTGTACAGACGCAGTATATGTACCGCACAGAAATGCACTGTACCAACACGCAGTACAGACAGACGCCCAGCAGCTTTCGCCATGCGGCGAGCTGACCTCGCGTCCCTCCGTCAGTGATATTTCTAGTGTGCGCAGTTACTCTTGGCGATATGGGGTGTAATTTGGTCGTCTGCTTTTGCTCTGCTTCCCCACGTATACACATCGGCAAGGAGAGGGCGCTGAAGGATGCGTCCCCGATTAACCCAGCGTATCGCCGCGGGGAGTCCGCATGCGGGTAAGCGTCTAAACCGCAATTTAACGCCGGGCGACCAGCGCTGCTTCTGCTCATCTCTGTACGTTCTTTGTCCTCGTTTTTGATGCAGGCTGCATTGGCCATATCAAACAGTATAAACATCCACGTCTTTTTTGATACATCCAAATAACTTTATTGTAAGAATTATATGGAAAACATGAAAGTTAACATAGTTCTACACAAAATCATGAAAAGTAGGCAGGACCCCGACATCCATCGTATGTCTATAGGAGCTACTGTAACGGTGGTTTACTTTTATCATTTTCTGTAGCAAAAAGCCAAAAATATTGACGCAATGCCGCTATGTTTTTCTTTTGCATTTGTTTGTATGTTTTCGTTTGACACGTTGCTGATTAATTTTATACAATGTACGAATGTCTATAAAAACTTTAACCTTGATGGCCACAAAAGTAGAAAAGTGAACAGAGAAAAGTTAGAAAACTGTCGATTCATGAAAATACATTAGAAGGTACCCTTGTGTGCTTTGAATTTTAACGAACTAGGAATAATAATGGCTTGAGTGATATGAGCAGATCAACTAGCCTTTCTACCGATATTTACTGCGCCGTAAACTAGACGAGCACGATAAGACGTGCGGATAAAATAAACGCACGAAACTTAAACGCTGGTTGATTTAACGGAGAGACACGCCGCCGCTTGCGATGATCAGTATCTTCTGTTCCATGGATTCCGGGAGGCAAAAAACCTCTGATAGGCCACGTGGGAGCCGTGGCGATTGGCATACAGGCGACACGGAAAGAAATCCTCGCAGACCTCCGCGCGTCGTTCCGCAGGTGACTTCACCAACCTGGCAAAACCATGGATTAAGTGAAATCCTTCGCAGACATAAAAACCTTTGCGCTAAAGAGCAAACGGAAAGAATTATTCATATTTACTGGCTTCGCTGACTCTTTCCCCCCAAATAACTTGCAGTTTAAAAAATCCTGGTTACATACGTTGCTCCTTGGGGACTCAGTCCACAAACCTTTGGACTATAAACTTACATTCCTAGACGCTACACAACCTGGTATCCAATACTTAATGTATGAAATCAGAGGCCAATCAGAATCGCTGTTACTCTGTGAAGTTGAATTGCACAGATGCCAGATTACCATGGTAATACAGATGGTTACCTTCTGTAGTTGTAGTTGTTGTAGATGGATCCTCTTTGGGTGTTGAAGAAGGAATTGGCCCGGTACCGAGTGACAAATGGGTCTGGGATGATTGTGAAATACATAAGACGGAAACATAAGAACTGCGAAAAATATATATTTGTATTAAGTTAAAATATACTGTATTTTAAAAAGTCTGTCAATAAAACGATTGCCATGCACTGATAACACAACGGCTAAGGTTACCTGCTATAAGTGTGAGTTTGTCATGGCATGAGCAACTGAATGAATTTACCTTCAAGTGATTCCTGACTCTCGCGGGAATCTGCGAAGACAAAACAGGAATAAACCCCGATTCGGGACGTGAGCGTCAGAGGGCGGCGACGTTGTTTCATACGTCATACCGTAGCAGAGGCACAGCATGAGGAGAGCGGCAAGGAACACACACTGTAGGATGGCCTTCATCATGTCTGTCTGCTGGAGCAGAGAGATGGGACACTTAGAACATGGGAATTACCAGCCAAACACATAAATTGCGTCAATGGGATACAAGGACAGGGAGCGAATCCTCAAACTGCATGTGCATTTCGTGTTGAATGAATGAGTCATTTGAAAGTTGGCCGGCATGCAGGTGCAGTGTCAGGTGTCTCACACTCGCACAAACGAGTGCCAGATGTGAACACTACAGTGCACAGCTAGGATGTTCTCCTGTAAGCGGATGTCTTGCCCTCTGTCATGTAGGGGGGTTGTGGTCCATGGTGTTCGTACTCTTCTTCTTTACCACCCCCTCTGAGCGCTGGTCGCCTTGTTCTGACACAGTCTACAAGTGTTCCATCACTAGGTCAAGGGGCCAGCTGCAGGTTCAGCGGATTATCCCATAGTAGCCAGAGAAAATGAGAAATGGACACCCACCCCCAACACATATGCACACAGTAGTAAATTACACTGGACTAGAAGAACAACCAGCAGGCATGAGGACACCAGCATATAAGAGCGCAAACAGTAAACAGCTCCTGTGCAGTGGGAAGTAGAGAGTGGCATCACACTTACCTTAAAGTATGGAGGTGATGTGCACAAGGTTGTTGACTCACCATATGTATGGAAAGTGATGTGCATAAAGACTTTGGCTTATCATCAGTATGGAGGTGATGTGCACAGGACCTTTTACTTACCGTAAGTATGGAAGTGATGTGCACAAGGTCGTTCAATCCAATTCTCTTCCCCTTCTCTTTGCCTGAAAATGATTCTTATTCTATGGTGTCAGGCTTTTATAAAAGCCCCCCTCCCACCCACTTCTCCACTCGCTCTCTTTCCCTTCCATCTCTCCTCCCTCCCTCCTTCTTTTTTGCCCCCCTTTCCACCACCTACTCAATTGGAGCAAAACTATTAGCTCACTCTCTCCCCTCACACTCATGCAAAAACACTCCCTCAGCGAAAAACAGGCAGAAATACGAAAACGGGGGGGGGGGGTGAGCGACGGACACGGGCAGCCAGACTGATGGACAGATGGACAGGCCTCAAGCTGGCCCATTGTGCACTTTGCTTTTTTAATGACCTCGGGCAGGTTGAGTCACTGACAGATTCCACATGGAAAATAATAGACATCCAGAGATAAACAGGACAGAATAAGCGCAGAGAAATCAAGGTGTGTGACACAGACACAGCCAGGCCCCAAGCACTGCGGTAGATTCTCCGACTCGGTGGAGTTACAGTTCAGACACAGCCAATTCCCTCCAAACAAAAAGAGTCCTTCCATCTACTCACACTGGCAGAGCGTCAAAACATACCACCTCCAGAATTATGTATATAGTCTTTCTGTATATGGCTTTATTGCTATAATGTGTTTATTTGGTTATATATCTGTCTTTACGGTCATCAATCAGCCTAACCTATATCAGCTAATAAACCGGCATCATGTCTGGATGTTTTTATTTCTGGATTCAAATCACTACTTGTAAATTACTTAAACCAGTAATCACAAGGGCTTTAAATCAGCACTCAAAAGCCAGTACTGAAAAACCATTACTGTGTGATCATAAATATTTTCCTCTGACTCTCTAATGGATGCACAGAACAGAAACCAGCCGCCCTTCTGATGTCACACTTTATTTCTGTCTACATTTATGAACTGTACTCTGAAGCACAGGGTCAGATGGTTTAATACTCGGCAATTTAATCACATTAGATTTGTGGCTATGTCTTGGTCAGGCTATTTATGACACATGTTTTCTAGATAAACTTATTCGGAGTGCAGTCTTGCAATAAGGGAGACATACTGAAATAGGCAAAGCCAATCGGAAGCAGGGAAGGAGATAGACAGATGTAAACACTGACCCTGCCTTACAGTCACCCTGGGGGGGTAGGGATTAATGCACAGTGAAAAGGAGTACAGAAAAGAAGCCGTAAAACATTCAGACAGTTTGTAAGATAATTCCGGCCGATGTTAAAAAGATCATTTTCAGGGAAGGAGAGCAGCGGTTCACAGATTGTGGTTTTGCTGGGGCCGATTCTCTAATGGGGATTTTAAATCACTGTCTTGATTTTCTAAGTAAACGTCAACAGGAAGTGGGGGGGGTGATGATGCCCATATAGGGTGGCAGCTGACTTGCTGTATAAGAATATAGGCCAACAGCAGCAGGAGAGTCTGGGCGGCATTTGGCCACGGTGGGGGGGGGGGGTTGAGAGTGTGGAAATAAAGACACCTGACTCAACACAGTTTCTTTAGATTTCCCTTGATCCCTGAATGTTATCCTTAAACA
>JABFEA020000048.1:1715736-1728204 GCA_019775915.2 Cyphomyrus plagiostoma
GAAGAGTCCTCACACCTGGGTTTGAACAGCTGACCTACAGGTTATCCCAAAAACCTGCATACACACCGACCCTTTGCGGATAAGACTGCCCACACCTGATCTAGAAGCATACTTATTTAACCGAGCTGATACCTTGTCCTGAGGAGAAGAGGAGTTTGTAACATTGGAGCTCCTGTTTTATTATATTTTTAGAGTTGGCGTTCACAGTAATGTATAAGAAAGAAAGCAGTTTTAAATATGCATTAGAAATGCAGTTATAGAGCTGCTTTTAAAGTTCAAGTACATATACCACTGTGTACTTTTATACTTCAATTTGAGTTAAGTATACTGAATGGTACTTCAACTTTTACTGGAGTATTTTATCAAGTGTCTATTTCATTTAGTTAATAAAGATTTTTTGTATTTCTGCCACCTCTGGCGGGGCACCCCACCGTAGGTCGGCAAAATGTATTGCATTACGACACCTCAAGATGAAATACAACAGAACTGCGTTTGAAGTAAACTATAGTTGGCCAATGAAAAATATCATTAGCTCCCTCTAGTGGAAAATTTCCGCAATTTCAACTATGAGAGGGCCTGGTCAAGAGAAAGTACGGTAAACTAAAATCAAGTGCAATGACTGCCGTGTCCAGACAATACTGACAAGATGAGACCATTTTCTGCACACAAATTAATAAAACACATTAAGGTTAGTTCGCTCTGCTCATAGCTCAAACGACTGCTTTTCTTTTGACATTTTACAACTTAGCACACCCACAAACAAAGGCTACTGACCTACAAAGGTTTTTCGACTAATCTATTGAACAATCGACTGATAATACAGAGGCCTAGAAACGTCACCGCGTTACATTTATCCATTAAGAGTCAAAGAAAAATCAGAATTGCATTTAAATAATTGGTACTACTTTACAATAAGGCTCCCTTTTGGCACTTATAAATGGTGGGAACGCCTTACTTAAAAAGAAAATTGTGGTATAACTTGTTTATAATTGTCTATTAATGATTTACATAGTGTTAGAACCTAATTAATAACCTACTTATAAACCATTCATAACCATTTTATAAAGGTAGCCAAATAATTATATTTATCTGAACTATATTTAGACATAATAGCGAGGAATTACCTTCAAAAGTTTAAAATTTGGTTATATGGATTAAAATGTAATGCTCTTCAGCAGAAGTATTTGGATTCCCTTTAGGTATACCTTACCTCCGTTATTCGTTATGGTACGCGTGACGCTGACGTCAGTCCACCGAAGCTGGGGCTAGCAAGTTCACGGTCTTGGTTTCCGTTTTATTCAGTTTTTATAATTTGCAGAAACGCCGCCTCGCATTGCGCGCGCCTATAATAGAAAATGGCGGCGTTGAACGCAGAGCTGCAAACTGTAGTTTAAGCCCCAGACTCGACACAACTATTAAACTTGACTGATTATTGAAATGTACGCCTGATATGCTGCTTTGATGAAATTGCCAAAGACCATCGTATTTCAATATTTCTGTTACCAAATCTGAAATCGGTCAGATTGGCATACTTTGGTAAATGCTTGCTGTGGGACTATACTAACATTATACACGTAGCATGCCTGATGCACATTTTTGTAATGTACACCTTCGTTTTTCAAACATAATACTTAGAAATAGTATTTTTCTTAGCAAAATGGATACAAAGCAAATATGACGCACCGGATGAGTGCGAAGGGGTCGGATTTCAGAGGAAACGAGAAGTTTAAAAAGATTCGGAATAAACTGGGTGGGGCTGGGCGGTGAGGGGGTGGCTGACAAAAGGGCGCGGCTGTGACTCATATTTTAGGTTGCCTAGTTACAGTGAGTTGTTTTTATGTTATAGTCTTTTTTTGTTTTATATATATGTTCATGCTTCTGGGTTTAATTTAGAAAAACAAAGCAGAGAGGGAGTGGGTGAAGCCTGAGAGATTTTCGCAATCAGTTTAAAAACAAAATGTGTCATCGTTCATTTTAAAAAAAAACACTTTTCAGCATTTTAAAATTCTGGAGATATACATTTACAAAATGTCTCAGGATTCCTCTCTAATTAAACAATATCAATAATTATGAATACTTGCTTGAAATATACCTTAAAAATTATAAAACTTTGTATTTAAAATAACAATTATATTCATGGCTACAATTACTACAATCCCTCTAAAATATTTGACATGATCCCCTGTCATTTCAGCATAGCAGAATTTCATTCTGAAAGAATGCCTCACCCACTTTTGAAGCTTCTGCTCAGAGAGAAATTTTGTGAATTAAGCACAGATTTAGCAACAGTTCTGGGACATCCATGAGAGTCTGCAGAAGGCAAACACTGTGTCTGTGGAAGGGGTGTGGGGACAGTGATATTAGCAGTGCTTGAGGTGGACCAGTACTGACCAGTGTGTATCTCTTTTGTGTACTGGCACATCTCAATATCTGCTGGTACTGAATAACAAGGAAAATACTGGCACTTGCTTTTCCCGACTTCAAGCACTGGATGTAGCGCAAAATTAAATGTGTTCTCCAGTGGACATGATATTCTGCCTCAAACCCTAAAAGCAAGGGACAAAAAACGTATAGTATTCCTATTTGTTCTGCACTGAATGTATTTGTTTTTTGCTAAAGGGGATGTATTTCTGTTTTTGAGGTTGAAAAGCAAACAGAAAGGTAAAAATACAGGAGGTACTGGAAATTCTCCATCAGTGGAGATGCAGCAAGCTTTAACCAAACCATTCCTTCCCTAAGCCACACCCCAGCCAGAGGAAGCAGGCAGGTGGAGGATCTGTAGATTTTGGGGAAGCTTGGTCTAACAGGTGAACATGGGTTGGGGGCGGAGTCATTTGGTGTCTGTGAAACATTCCGTGGTTGCTGTCATGCCAACCGAAGTGGCATGTGGGGACAAACTGTTTGACAGAGACATGTGGGAACACCTCACCACTGGGTGTGAGAAGTGCAGTGACTCATGGAGGGAACTACTCTGTAAAGCCTTCGGATCCTCAGACAGGCTTTACGTCACCCTTTTGCAGTTCTTCTGAACATGCAGAACCCCCCCGGACATAAATACTCCTGAGTGAAGGAAGATCAACAACAACAAAAAATCTCCTTAGCGAACCAAAATATTCCCTAGGAGGTATTGCAACTTAACAATTTGAAGCCTTTTCATAAAATGCTCATCCCACAAACTAATTTTTAATTAGCCTGCAGCCTCGTGAGAGTAAAGGGATGGTAATAAGTTTTAAGTGCTTAGAATTTATTTTGTGGGTTGGGACTGCTCAAATCAGGTTTAACGACATTATTGCACCCTTACATACTGTCTTTGTGTCTATGATTGTGTATGTATGTGTACATGTGAAAACCTTTTTTGTTGCACATCAGTTAGGTGTTATGACACTATTCTGTGATAAGGTGCTCATTGGCTTATTAGTAATTCTGCCCAGAATCATACCCTTAGCGCACACCCTTAGAGATGAATGAGATTTTATGGAATTCTCCCACCCTCACCCCAGGAAGTGTTGAGATGATGACTGCATCACACTGATTATTTTCTCAATACATACAACTGATGTAGACATAACAATAACCATGAAGCAATGAAGCAATCCGGGATGACAACCTCATTTTAGGGCCCTGTGACATAATCGCTTGGGATCTCACCAAACACTCTTTCTGTCAGTCTGCTTCCATCAAGAATCTATCTGCCAGTTGACCCACAGTAACTAGAGTGGTCTTACACAAAACCATTGTTTCTAGTATAATAATTAAATGTAAAATAAATCATTTGAGACTGCCATTCCATAGGCTGGTGCCCCGTGATTCCTGGATTAGTTTCTGTTCCCCCGTGACCCCATACTGGATAACTAGTTGGAAGACACATGGATCATTTGATATGCAATACTACCCTTTCCACAGACCTCAATTGACAATTTGGGTAGCCCATAATTCTGCAAATAAGCTTCGGTAATCTCCCTATCCACATTATTTCTCCGACCGTCTGCACAGTCTGCAATTATGGATCACCACTCAAAGAAGAATTTGAATTTAAATTGGAGTCACCGTCCATATTTTATGGCACCTAATGTTAACTTTTTCCCATGAGCTACAACTCCAAGAGAAGCCCCCTCTAAAGCAGTGTTTCTCAAAGCAGTCCTAGGGACCCCCAGGCAGTCCATGTTTTTGCGCCTTCCCAACTCCCAGGGAATTGAGGGAGAACAAACGTGTGTACCGTCCAGCGGGTTCTCAAGGACTGGTTTGAGAAACACTGCTTTAAAACGCTGTTTCCCAATCTGGTCCTCGCGGATCCACAGTTGGTTGATGTCCTTGCTCCCTCTGAGCTCACTGCCAGACAGTCTCGTTAGGGAGCTGGGAGGGAGCAAAAACGTGGACTGCGTATTGGATCCCGAGGACCAGATGGAGAAACACTGCTCCAAAGGAATACAGTTTCTTCTTGTGTTCAGCTTCTGGTTGATGTCCTGACCATGACTATTCCTTTCAGGCGGCTGCTTTGGTTAACATTAACATACAATAGGGGCCCATTTTGGTTGGCATAGTTACCATGTCGCCCATTACATATTCCACTATCATTATGACAAATGTTGACTGTCTTCCCACACATGTGGACGTTACACTACACACCCCCCAACCCCCACCCCCGGAGTCAGGCTGTGACTTGCACTCATCCTATCATCCTACCATGCTTTCCTCTCATTCCCAGGCCAACTACATTCCTTCAGCCTGACTATACTCATGGAGGGTGGAGGACAGGAAAAACATAGCAGTCTGAGTGTTTGGGCCATACTGTTCAGGGAACACCATGGTAGCGTAATATTACTTGATGACTAATCACAGTGAGGCATCTGAAACATTACTCCCTCTTTAAACAGACGAGAAAATACAAAGACATAAAAAAATAGAGACCACGAAAGCAAACTCTAAACTGATATAACAGGGTTAAGGTTAGCCAGACAGGTAACAGGAATACACGTAGCATCTGAAATTAGTTTGATGTATGTTTAGAAAAATGTCCAGGGTAAAATTCGACTTGATTAACTTGTGAATCTGACTGAAATACCTGTATTTATCGGCCTGTTTCGAAAGCACTGTATAGCCTAGCGTTTATATAAAATTTGTGATAGCGCTGGTACTCTTGCGTAAACGTAAAGGGACATGTGGCTGTTTAGAGGAAATAGACAAGGATATATGGGTGGCATGATTTGGGTTGTGGTGAGGTTAGTGAGAGAGGGACGGCAGATATATTTGGAGGAGGAGCACGGGCTGGGTTGTAGGAAAAGGCTCTTGCGAGTTGATGAAAGTTGCAAATGCTTAGGGCGTACAGAGAAGGACACTCCTCTGGCTGCTCATGAAGATCGGATTGAATCTAACATCACTGCTAGATTTTCATATTGAATTTAAGAAGATACACTGCTTCTTTTAGCACAGATAGATACAGAAGTAGTTTACGGATACACTTACACACGTCAAAAGTTTACGGATATCGCGCTTTTACTACCGGCCAAGGTATTCAGGTACGCAGAAACTACCACTCCACTTCAAAGCGGTGAATCTTCAGCGGACGACTCCCCTTAATCAAAAGGTGAGAATATATTTACCCAGTATTAAAGAACTTTAATATATCTGTTTCATTATTTGCACTATATCATCTGAGGACTAACTTAAGTATTCTATTTAACTGCAGCAATGCATTTGATGCGTCTAACTAAGCGGGGACACTATTTATAAAATTTACGGTTCAAACTCCACAAATATGAAGTGAAACGTTAAAAAATATACAGGTAGAAAACGCGGAATTTCTATGCATCTTTATATTTTTCAAATGATAGAAGTTTGCAGATTGTATAACGCGGTTTTGCATTTTATACTGCTTTACGTATACATAAACTTTTAAGATTGTTTTCATTTGCTTAGTTTTTCTACGTTAGATTAAGATGAAATTGGCGTTATAGAAAACAATTACTTAAAAGCAAATCTCACGATGTATTCCGATACATTCTATGTTGATGCGTAACAGACATGGGTGTGTACTGGGGCAGCGCCGTCTGACTGGATGAGCGAGAGGCGTATCCTAATAAGCAAGACTGTACTATGACTCCTGAAATGAAGACGATCACTTACGGTTGTGACACCGATTAGCGTCCAGATCCACCAGATCATAGCCATCGAACCTCGAAAACACTTCATGCACGTTCAGCCTGTTCAGCACTAAACAATAAATACGAGGAATAAATGGGGCAAGGAATTGAAGAAGCGTCTCTCTTCATTACGTAATGTTGCTGTGTACGTAAAAGAGGAACTCATTAATATCGCTTTGTCGATTATACTTTAATTTAGCATAAGTATTTTTAATTTAGCTGACTCATTCCACTAATTAAAATCTGTCCTTCCAAATGGAAAATCCGTCATTCTGTCGTCATTAGTTTTAAAAAGTATACATGCATATGAAAAACCTAATTCAAGATTGAATTTCCAAAACTCTCTAAAGGCCATGGATTAAGTTTTTTCTAAAAAAAAAATGTGTGGACTTTATTGGATTGCATGAGGACCAAATGAGTTTTGGTTCCCAATCCTCTGACATGTGAGGAAGCCTGACTTTAGGTCTCATCTGAAAAACAACAAAAAATGGACAACAGGTTTCGGTATTTCATCAGTAAGCAGCAGCTGTCCAGTTCGATACCTCTTGCAGCTTTTACTATTTAATTACCAACCTAATTAATCCAGAATAATCAAGCTATCTTACGATCTGAAGACTCACAACGTTACAGTACTACAGAGTACGTATATGAAGCTGCAGAAAGGCATAAACTCACATTTAGGATGTGCATACTTGGCAAGAAGTTCAACAGCATGGACTTGATCCAAGGAAACAACAACAATGAGTAATTGGTAGTCGTATGTAAAAATGCTGCCATGTTTGTATGTATGCGATTAAGTTAGGGTGTGTTCCTGGGGCAAGAAGTGCTAACTGTGAATCAGGTATTTGCTGAAGTTATTTTAAGGTGTGGCAATTTTTAAAAACTTTTTTGAAACATTGGGGGCAAGTCACAACTCATTTGAGAGTGAAGAATGGCTGCCTTAGTGACTATATGGTTCTCATTTCCCCAAAGACATACCCTGTAGTAACTTGTTCATCCGGACACAGTGAGGGACTCTCTGCAGGTGTGCCGTGTCTCACTGTGTGGGCTTTACAACTTAATTCCATGTCATTCACTCTGTATGCTATTATGTTACTGCTTCGTGTTCCCTACTTAAACCACTATTCAACATCGGTTTGCCTTACTGCAGTTCAAAAGTCATAGTAGTCTCACTTTTCAAAAGATTTTCCTTTTATAAGGATATTTTACAGGTGCAGTTCAGGTTATATATGTTTTTACCACAGCCTTGGATATTAGGTCTTCGATGTAGCAATCTGTGCCCTTACCTGCTGCTCTTCAGCATGTTATAACTGGCAGATGACGTATTTTCTGCTGTCTTACGGAAAGCAACTCATCTTCTTTTTACAGTCACCATGTTGATTCTCCTGGCAGGAATCTTCCTCCTTCATATTGCCACCATTGTCTTGCTTCTTGTGGCAACCATCGACAACGTGAGTACCCCCCCCCCCCCAAAAAAAAAAAATACACACCTATTAACAATTCAACAGTGTAATACTGGGGGTGGGTAGATATATACCCCCCAGTGTTCAATTTGGTTTCATTCCCAAAAATAGACTTTTGCATTTAAATGATTAAGTTGTAGCCCCCCATTATCAAACCCTTTCTCAAATCTTGGAAAGACAGTTTCATTAACGTTATATCTGAATGACATAATTGTAACCACTCTTAATGTATGCAAAATTTGCACAAGATATCATTTTGGAATACATGTTGACATGTTGTGTATTTATTGACACTGATGTCTTACCAAAATATAAAGTACAAAATTGGGGAAATTAACCCTATGTGAGGTAGGGTGGCACGGTGGTGCTGTTGCCTCATACCACTGGGACCTGGGTTCAAGTTTCTGCCATGTTTGTGGAGTTTGCATGTCCTCCCCGTGTTGTCGTAGAGTTTCCTTCAGGCACTCCGGTTTCTACCTGCAACCAGTTAATTTTAGTTACCAAATTGCCTGTGGGTGTGGTTTTGTGAGTGGATGGGATAAGTGGTTACAGGAAATGGATGTATGGATCTCTGTGAAGCAACTCTTTACCCATATGCTTAGAAATTCTAATACAATCCTGCATAAAATCAGACTGCAGAGAATACTTTAACCCTTCTGTGTCTTACAGTCATGGTGGGTGACAGAGCGGATGACCACAGACCTTTGGGGGACATGGGTGTACCAAAATGGGAACTGGAACCTCACTAACGTTGTTACAAACTCACAAGGTAAAGCCGCTTCAGGCATTTTCTCAGCCAGTGAGGTCAGGCAAGTGTTCAAGACTTTGCTAAAGTGCAGTTAGATCTGTTGGTCTGCATGGTGTGACGTCAACTGTTCACACCCTAAAAACTGGTATCCGTATGCTGTACAGATAGACATAACAAAAGAATGTGTTCCTCTGCTTAATGCTTATTTAACAACTCATTCACCTTTCTATATAAAATGCGCTTAAAAGGTTTTTTCTGCTGGTAAACTGCTGGCCCACGTTGTGTATGACTGTGTTGATTTGGACCATGTGACCTATTTCATGCTTTTCTCTCTCGCCCCCTGCAGAGTACCTCCAGGCAGTGCAGGCTACCTCAGTGCTGGCCTGCATATTTGCCATCCTGGGTCTATTCGTGTTTATTGCTCAGCTCTTCACCCTGCAAAAGGGACAGAGGTTCATCTTCTCTGGCGTCTTCCAGTTCCTTGCCTGTGAGTTCTGCAGTTGGGAAAAACTGAATCACACATACATTTAATTTACACAGATTCAACTCCAGAAGACTACAACCCATTAGTGTACCATAGGAGCTACTTCCATAAGCTATCACTTCTTTATCTTATAAAAATGTAGAAATTAAGATATCATTCGGTAGTTCTTACATCTTTCATTATGTACCTCATGATGTTAAGATAAAGTTAAATCCAGTCTAAAAGATAGTGATGGGGAAATAAAGCTTCATGAACCATTTGCTGCATTTTTTGACCCCACTAGATGGTACACATCGATTGCTTTAGGGCAAGGGTGGCCAATCTTATCTGCAAAGGGCCAGTGTGTATGTAGGTTTTCGCTGCAACTCCCTAACTAGGTCACTAATTAGAGGACTGGTTGGCTGAAGAGTCCTCACACCTGGGTTTGAACAGCTGACCTACAGGCTATCCCAAAAACCTGCATACACGCTGGCCCTTTGCAGATAAGATTGGCCACCCCTGTTTTATGGCATGCTTTGAGCCCTTTTATAAACAGACAGCACCATCTAGTTGGGTCAGAAAATAAAGCAATTGGTTCATGAAGCTTCATTTGCCCGTGACACAATAACTATCCAAAATTATGGACACCCCTTCCAATTATTGAGTACAACTGCTTCAGCCACACTTATTGCTGTATATGTGCATAAAATCAAGCACAGAGCCGTGCAATCTCCATAGATAAAAATTATTGACTTTTTATGTGGCACCACTATAGGCTGCTACCTTATTATTGTAAAGTGGAAGTGTCTAGGACAGTGTTTCCCAGTCTGGTCATTGGGGACCCATAGACTGTCCACATTATTGTTCTCTCCCAGCTCCCTACCAGGAACTGTCTGACAAGGAATTCAGTGGGAGCAAAAACATGGACTGACTGTCGGTCCCCGGTGACTGGACTAGGACTCACTTATCTAGGAGCATCCACAGCTCAGCTCAGCCATGAAAAATTAGGCTATGCAAGCTGACATCGGGATTACGGAGTGCTGAAGCAAAAATCGCTTTTTCTCAGCTGATATACTAGCTTTCAGACTGCCTCAGGAAGCAGCAGCATGATATAGACTACGCTTCAAAGGTTTGGCAAGGTTGGTGTGGAAGAACTTGATTGGTCCGCACAGAGCCCTGACCTCAACCCCATCAAACACCTTTGAGATGAACTACAATGGAGATTGCGAGCCAGGCCTTCACATGCAACATCAGTGCCTGACCTCACAAATTCTCTTCTGGATGAATTGGCAAAAATTCCCACAGACACACTCCAAAATCTAGTGGAAAGCCTTCCCAGAAGAGTGGCAGCTGTTATAGCTGCAAGGGAGGGGACAAACTCCACATTAGAGCCCATGATTTAAGAATGGGATGTTCAACAAGCCCAAATAGGTGTGATGGTAGGATGTCCACATACTTTTGGCCAGGTAGTGTGAGTGCATGTGATTATCATAGATTCAATAATAAAGTTGGCTCCGATGCATTCATATATCTCACTGACTTTTTGCACCTTCTCCCAGGCTTGTGCATAATGATCGCTGCCTCCATCTACACGGACATCTTCCACAAGAATGCCCCGGGCCAGTACGGATACTGCTTCATCCTTGCCTGGATCGCCTTCTGTCTAAGCTTATTCTCCAGTATCATTTATTTTGTGCTTCGTAAAAAGGTGAAATAAGGGAGAAGTCCTTGACAGAATCCATCAGTTTTTTATGTAGTATTTGTGATGGGGGGGGGGGTGTAAGAGTACTTTGAGATTTAACTATGCTCATTCTGGTTTTTACGAGTTGACAAATCTACAACTGATTAAAAAAAACTATAAACGATTAGTATGAAGTAAAACGAGGGCTATAGGGACACTTAAAGGAAGAAATTAAAGTAAGTGGAATATTTAGTATTTGTAAGCATTGTATAAACACCTTGTAATTTTCACAGCTTCAGGAAAATTCTTTTCTGAGTTATGTACTGCAGGGTGTCAAATTCTGCATTGCTGTCGTTGACATGAGCGCAGAATCCAGACAATGTCTGGACAGACAGGTGGACAGATAGACACAACGATAAATAAATCAGTCAGTATGCTGAGGTTAAATGTGTCAATATAATTTTTTTTACTATTGTATCCAAAGACAGCTACTAGAGTTTTACTATTCCACAGTAATTGTTATTCAGTTACTTCTGTGGGTCATGTTTTAATTTCTAATGGGAGATTTTTTTAAAGGCATAAATCTGTAACAACATTACAATTCATTAACTTTAACGTATTGGATTCATCTTATTCTCCGCTATACGTTGTTGCAGAAACATGTATTAAATACACGAACATATCTCAAAATAGGACACATGAGAATAATTTTAATTTCATTAATAGGCTTGCGTCTTCTGTAGTTACTGTTATTAACTGTACGTCTAGAACGTATTGTCGCTTTATAAACAAATGATTTCATGTTGAAGAAATAAAGTAAACGCTGCATGAGGATGACAGATTGGTTGCAACTAACAGCATTATGTTCAGACTATGCCTTTGGAAAAACGCTGTCCCGTGAAGCCTTTGTGTGTGTTGCCTGATTGTGGAGTTTTACCGGACACAATTCCGCAGAATGCGTCACGCAGCGGTTCGGGGACGAGTAGGTTCTCTGACTACGCCAATGGCACACTATTCACATCTGTTTTCAGGCATCACTTTATATCTTTGTATGACTATTTTTTTCCTGGCTTTGCGAGCGCCGGGTGCGATTGCGCAGGACTGCGGTACAAACCAACACAAACAAATGACGCTGAATGGCGATCAGTTCCTGCGGGACCGAGTACAGCGCCGTACCATCACGCCAAGCGAAGGGGGTGGGGGCGGTCCGGCCTTCTACAGAGCAGACTTCGGTGATTCCTTGACTATAGCCTACCGGTGGTGTACGTTTGAGGAAAAACTTTTACTTATACTTTGACTTTATTGTGTCATAAAATAAAGTCTTTATTATTTTTTTTAATAAAGTGACTAAACATAGCCTGTGTGTTTGTTCCTTGCTCCGAGGCATTGGAAAAAACAAACGAAAATGCAAAGAGTTTTTCTTATTTCATTTTATGAGGGTGCCATTACTATTTTAGCCACAGGCTAAGAATGACGCCACACAAATAGTTGGGAAGTTGTGGTAGAAAGAAAGTACAAGCAATAAAAATAGCATTAACACTGATGAAAATTGCGAGCTATAGTGTACAGGTTTTATGTAATTTGATGAGCACGGAAACAGGATGTAGTTCAGGGTGTCTCCATGGTTACAGACAGGGCATCCTCAGAGTGAGTCACTGTCATCTGGACACCATGGAATGTAGGCGAGGTTGGAGCGGGACAGGGAGAGAGACGGATACGGTGCAGATGTCGGGTAGCAGGGAGGATGGGGGGCAGCTAGTGGGGGGGGTGGGGGAGGCGACTCGGCTGGGGGGCGGGAGGAGGGGGCTCGGGGTGAGAGAGGTGGGTGGGGGGGGGGGGGGGGGGCGGAGGGGTGGGGTGGGGTTGGGTGGTGGGGGGGGGGGGGGGGGGGGGGGGGGGGGGAACGGGGGGGGGGGGGGGGGGGGGGGGGGGGGGGGGGGGTGGGGGGGGGGGGGGGGGGAGGGGGGGGGGGG
>JABFEA020000048.1:1728304-1745391 GCA_019775915.2 Cyphomyrus plagiostoma
CCCCCCCCCCCCCCCCCCCCCCCCCCCCCCCCCCCCCCCCCCCCCCCCCCCCCCCCCCCCCCCGGCCCCCCCCCCCGGGGCGGGCGGGCCGCCCGGCGACTCGGCTGGGGGACTGTAATATGGGGATAAGGGTGAGAGAGGTGGGATGGGCAGGGGGGGAGGCGAGTAAAAGAAAGGGGCTGGAGGCTGCTTGGCAGGCTGTTCAGCTGCGCATGAACGCCTGCGCATCAGCACGTTCTTGGTGTAGCTGTTGAGTGTGCAGACGCCTGACGACATGCACAGAGAGAAGGCGACCCAGGCCACACTGCAGACAGAGTGAGACAGATCGGAACAGGAGGGAAGGAGTGGGGAGGGAGAAGCCAAGCAGAGAGAGAAAATTACTCCACCTGCTGTCTTACAGTCGCAAAGGAACAACCGCAGCAGCTGGGCTATCGCATGTACCTGCGGGAAGTTGTGTGTAGTGGCTTGCAGCTGCGGTGTTTACCACTTATTGAATAATGCATTGCTGTACCGCCCTCTATTGGCCACAAACAGTCACTACAAGAGGAGTGAACCCAAAAAGAACAAACTCCGCCCTGGTGAGACGTGTGGTACGGAGACTCACTAGAAAGCCCAGGAGTAGCTGTAACTATGGGGCTTGAAATCCTCTGGCCCCATGGAAGCTGCGGCCTGGAAGACCTGCATGAACATCATGTGACCCACCATACCCAGCAGTCCTGTGAGAAAGCGGGAAGGACTGTAACACGGACAGACGACTGTATGTGGTCAAATAACAGAGCATGATGGACTCTCAATATTTATCCTCAGGAATCCCAGTTCTCAGTCCAGTGGAACAAAACTGTACATTTATCATTGTTTGGAATATGCAATGTGAGTAGTTGCAGTTTTCAGATGAACTTTTACAGATCCGCACATATCAAGACCCAAGAGTTCTTTGTTGTAAATACATCCTTGTACAAGTACAGAGTGCAATAAAATACCATTTCCTTGGCCCTTTCTGGTGCTACAGATACATACAAATACAATTAATAAATGTATGACACAATTATATGGTTAGGGGGGCATCTTCATACTTTTGTATCATCAGGAAATCCATGAAGATCTTGTCATAGGTGGGAAGTTCATGTCCAGAAAGTAAATCCAGACCAAGATTTTGTTCCAACCAGCCAGTTGAGTATAAAGAGTCACAGTCACAGAGTACTCAACTGGTTGGTTGGAAGAAAATCTTGGTCTAGATTTCTGCTTTCAGGACCTTAACTACCCACCTCTGGATCTCTCATTAGCACTATAATGTGTGACACCCACCCACACAGTTAGGTATGGCAGGTGTAACACCCAACCCCCCCCCCCCCCGCTACTACCTGCCAGCACGGTGAAGATGGCAGAAAAGGCATTGAGAAGCAGGGCCCAGCAGGTGGCTGAGGGCAGCCACGCACGGACACAGAGCTGCAGGCAGAGCAGCAGAGAGCTGGTGCTCAATAGCCCCACGTACATCAGCTCCATGGTCATGGACAGCCAGAGCATGACTGCTGTCAGGGAATGCCGAGGGGGGGGGGGCAGGCAGTGAGAGAGGAAGCGGAAGATGGGATGAGGTGGGGAGATTCAGAAAATGGAGGAAGGAAAGAGATATGGACAAAGAAAGGGGGTAGAGGGTGAGACACAAATGAGGAAAGGAGAAAACAGAAAGATAACAGGCAGGATGAAAAAGAAAATATAAAAGAGGAGGAAGACACAAAGAGGAAAAGAAAGAGTATAAGGAGGAGGAGGTGGAGATCATGTTTTCTGGCTAAGTGTGAGATGTCAGGCAGCCATGGGCCCCGACAGCCTACCTTTCTCAGACTGAGGCGTGATCTCCATAAAGCTACGGCACTTTTCCTCTGGAGGAGAAAACACACAGGCAGTGGAGGTGAGCGTGACGTCACCAGGCATTTCCGTCACCCAGGTAACAACCCCCGGTTCTAAAATTACATTGGGGAAATTATTTGCAGAACAACGTGTTATTTCCTGCACACCACTGCACAAATGACAGCCAATGCATCTGGGACATCCTAGTGTGGGTCCCGAGGGTATAAAATGGGAAATAGAGGAAAGTTCTTTCCAGGAAAGCTCATTTGCCAAAAAAACACAGTGCTTTCTAGCGAAAATCTGCCTTGGTGATTTGATGAGGTTGGAGTGGCTTAATAACTTTCTGACAAAAGATGGGTTTCTATGAAAGCCAGTGAACCTCCCACCTCCTAACAATGCCCCTTTCTCAAAAGCTCCCAGCACAATGCAAATATGTCCGGTTAGCTGCATTCTTAATACTTAATGTCAATCCTTCTCCCTTTTCAACTACTGTCTCTAATTCAGTCCTGCTGTTGGGTCATAAATCCCCCTGGGTCAAAACATCATAATGCTCTTTAGAACTAGGTTAGGCTCAGCAAAAATCATTGTGAACTTCTCTGGCTTCCCTTAGGGGGCGACACTATCACCTCACCCAACTAATAGTGAGCCTGTCCTTTTGCTGACCACTACTCTCCAAAATAATATTCTCCACAGTCATGTTGGCTCTTGGGAGTTTTTCGTTCTGAGGGCAAAACGAAAGATGATTAGTTCAGAATTGTAGAGGAAATGGGTCCAAGCAACTAGAAGAGGCAGTAGTAAGACATCTGATTGGTTGGTCCCGTCTCTTTTAGTTGCTTGGATCCTCTCTGAACCAAACATTTTTCATTCTGCCCTCAGAACATTTTTGTGTAAATAAAACTCCCATGAGCGTTGTGCTGGGTCTCTCTTCTGACAGTTTATGTGAAAAATGACTGAAGAACTGGTTTCCCAAAACCATTGTCTTCCTACCTGCATGCACATAGTTCTTTTGTGGCCACAATCAAATTAAAATTATCTTGACTCCAAATTTTAGAAGAGCAAAAAGTTTTCCCCGCTAGGCAAACACACCCTCAGCCTTTAAGTTTTGATCTTTTAAGATCTTTTGTCTCGTAACTTGCCTCATCTATCATAATCTTATCTATTCCTGTCAGTCATCTCCTTGCCTTATCTTGACTTGCTATGCACACGTGCCATTATGGTGTATGACGAGTACCCTTATCAGGCATGTTTTAAATAGGCTATGGTTGCAATGATGGCCAAGCGCTCAAATATGCACCCTGTATCCTTCAGAATTTCTCCTTCCTGAATCCCAGAAGTCATTCACCACATCAAGTGTTTAGGTTCTGGCTTGGCTTTGCCTCGTTGAACATAAAGGACACTCTGTTCTTTTTCCGCCCAGGTCTGCTCCTTAAGGAGCAACTGCTCCTGAGATTTATACACTCATCTGTACCTTGTGTGCACCAAGCATGAGGCCTCTACAGGGGCAGCTGTCCTCACACCGCCTCTTTTTTTATTTGTCCCCTCAACTGCCCTGTGGGTCGTCACGACGACACCTCCAAATGTCCCCCCCCCCCCCATCGCTCACCCCGTTGATCCAGGTAGATGTTCTCCTGGCAGTTGGTCCACAGGCCGGAATGGAAGGAAGGGAACACAAAGCGGTCGTCGCCTGTTTCCCAAGAGAACTGGGCAGAACTTGAGTTGGACGACAAGCCCGGCACGGGGATGCAGCCTCTGGTCTTCAGTGGTGAGCACAGCGGCTTGGGCATCTTCTGCTTGCCCACGCACCAGTAGGAGGAGAGCAGTGCCACGGCGGACAGCAGCAGGGACATGCCCGTCTGGCAAAACGTGATGGCAGGGGAGCGCACTGCAGTGAGGAGGGTCATGGCCGTATCAGTGGGGGCGACGAGGGTCACTGAAATTGAGGAAGAGTGAGTAGAAGTATCAGGGTTTGAGGGGGCGGAACTAGAGCAAATGAATTCACCATCAGCGTAAATTATATGGATCATAGGTTTTGCTTTCTTGTATGTACCGTGTCTATAATTCTGATTATGCCGGTGAATATCACCATGCACAAAAAGAAATGCTAAGAGCAGAAGAGTTAACAGAGGGTCAAGGGTCTTTCCCAGTCACAGCCAATCCTCAGCCTCACAGTGCACATATGGCAAGATGGCAGGCATCACGTATGGCCTTAACAGAAGGTTAAGCTGCAGCATTAACAGCAATGACTACAACCACCAACATTTCATCATTCATGTATTTCAACTATAAGCAATAGCAATATATCTGGTGGTTAACAAGTCTCATCAAAACCGTTTGTCCTTCACAAAACAAATCCTGAAACATCTTTACCCAGTAATCCGTCTCCTTCCACTTCCTCTTGTCGTTGCAGTGCTGTGACGTCCAATAGATCGTTCTCTTGGCTAGAGGTACCAGATCGCTCAGGAACTTGATATGGTAGGGTGTCTTTGTTAAGAAAAACGACACCCACGTCCTGCAGCAACCACATTTGTGATGCACTCAGTCTGGGCAGTACTTTGAGGGGAGTCTGTTTTGTAGACTATATATTAACCCTCCTCTTTAAAATCCTCATTAATCCTTCGATATTTAATCCTTGCTGAGCGACTCCATTCAATCTGTTGGCTCTGTTTTAATCCTCCAGCCTCCCTTCTGTCCAGGCTAATTTAATTGTCATTACATGATCGTTTTATGGTTATTTTGCTCAATTATTCCTTTCAAATTTATCATCAATAAAAATGTGACTTGGTCATTTTCATTACATTTAAACATATTTCACGGTAACGCAACTTGAGGGGGCACAAATAATGCAATAGTACACTCATACTTAATGCAGTAATACACGCATACTTAATGCAATACTACACTCATACTTAATGTATCAATTAATAAAAAACTATGTGTTAGTTATGTACTGATCCCATGTTCATTCATCATTGATCAGTCATTAATCAGTTCATGTATTTCATGGAGCTACTATATTTGTTCATGAACTTCATGTTCATGTACTTGAGAAGTAACTCAGTTACTAAGTTACTTGTGCCCCCGTAAGTAAATTGTTACCTATTTGACTCTTCCAATTTCTTAAAATGTTCCAGCAAAAAATGTATATACAAATGCTATTTTTGCACAAATATACAGAGGAATGTAGATTAGGCCACATTTTTTGAAAGAAATCGCTCCAAACAACTGTTTATCCTAGTTGGGGTCAAAAAGGGCCTGGAGCTCATCCCAAGCAGGTCCATCGCAGGGCGGGCACACACACACACACACACACACACAGAGCAATTCTATTTTATATAAGTCAAAAGAGAGCTACGGTGATAAAAAGTAACACAGAGGCATTTTTGCTAACATCTAAACACCACGAGAGGGAGACAAAAATAACATTAAAAAGCTGTAATTAGAAAACTGGAAGTCGAAAGGCAGACAGTGATTCAAAAGAACAGAGAGAAGTCTGCAAAAATCTCAATCAGAATTTCCAAACCTTGTTATTTCAAAGATAACACTGTAAAGATAAGATTAAAGGTTAGAAGCACAGTGCTAATGCATCTTACAGTAATATTCAATGCAACATATTAAAATGCCTTCATGGACTGTTCATATCCTGCTCCCATCAGATATAGGTTGCAAGATCCCCCCCCACTATCCATCACAGTGGTATGGTCCAAGGGAGAACCGCTGAGACACACGAAGCCTTACCTCACGGCTGTTGGGACTGCAGAGCACCACACACATGTAAAACTGTACTCAAAGCGTCACCATTTATAAAGCAGCGATGTCAGAAAGAAAAACAGTACAACAGCCACAACCACCATTTTGAACAGAACACAGTCAACAGAATGAGACAAAAGGGTACCAACAGCAGAACTCCTAATGCAGAACATCAGCAGCAACAGCAGCCAATCTGACAATGTAACCAAATAAGTAAAATCAGTATCCGATTTGCAGAACAGAGCAGAGTAAATATTTCGGCCATTTTCTTGTGACATTGGCACTGGCTGATAAGCTGGTTGAAATGTCTTTTTTCACTGCATAAAAATACTGTACAGGTCTGCACTACAAAGAACCAGACAGAGTGCCTGTCTGCTGTGATCTGTAAGTGACGGGCCCAGCGTCCACCAAAACTTCTTCTCTTCTGCACATTTGAAGGTCACCAGCACATATTCCAGCATGTAAAACTTACAGATACAAGTTAGATATCCAGGACTTCAGTAGCAGCACAAGTACCTACATGATCTTTTAATAAAGATAATGGGGCACAAAGAAATGTTTAAAGAAAAAAAGAACATTGTTTTCGTCTTATGTATTTATCAGTCATATTGACAGGTTTATAATGTAATACGTCAATATTTTCCCTTTTTTCAACCAGAGTAGAAAAAATAGTATTAAATATAATACCATTTACTTTTTAACAATTTTATATGAATCCTTTCACACTCTGTCTCTTAGCATCTCCCTGTATTTTTGGATATTAAATACATTCAGAGCAGAAAAATAAAGACCTTGTTCTAGAACATCCATCTGCTGTTTACCGTTTCACAAAATCGTTCACTAAACCCAAAGATGATATCAATACTGTTGCTGGCTTATTTCTGAGAACAAGACTTCCTTAGTCCTGCCATTCTTGAAAAATAACACTATTTTTATTTTATTCATAGGTACACCATTTTTCACTGTGAAATCCCAAAGATGAGAAGCAATAATCTACTACCAATGATGGAAAAGGTAGACAGACAGATGTGCACACACAAGCACGCACACGCATACGCGTGAAGATTGTGAGTGATGCGAAAGGAAAGGCCTTGATGTCTCTGTGGAAACTCCAAGCTTGTGTCCTCTTCAGAAAAGAGGTGGTATGGCAATACTGAAATGTCATTTCTATTTAAAAGGCATTTTTATGTGATAAAAACAACAATAAAAATTAAATGCTTTCATTTATATTCAACTACAAAATACTGATGATAACATAAAAATGAATAGATGCATCACAACAGTGCTGTATATAGGAATAATAATAATAATATGAATAATAGATGCAACAAACATAATGTAAAAATCCAAGCGTTAACCTCAGTCCTTTATGTGAAGCAGTTCATTTTGAATGGTCCACTTGCACTTAACTCTATCTAATAATACATTTTGGACTTTGAAAAATAACAAATAACATTAAAAGGACAATAAAGAAAGTGATTCATTTCCAAAATATTTCACATTCAAAGTTTGCCAGGGAGGAACAAAGTCTTCCCCTTTTTTTCATCCTTTCTTACATGTAATGTTTCAGTCAATTCATCCTCCGAGACGGTATGAACATTAATCCACTGAGCTTTCATTTTTTTCACTTCGCTTCTTAACAAACAGGCATTGCTGTCCTCTGTGGTCTCTTTTCTTGATTGGTTAGTTCTTCTTGATTGTTCTCTTAAGTTTAACCACGGTGTTTTCTGTGTCATTAAAGGTCTGTGGCTTTTTTCTCAGGTCCGGCCAGCCTGTAAAGAGAAACCCAAACGACAAAAATTACTCAAACCCAAATATCTAATCTAGGCATGATGGTTTTTTCATTAAAAAAACAGCAACCAGTTACAAGATTCTCTCTTGGACCTTTCAAAAAAGCATAATTTGTTAATTGAGACATTTTACTTGTACGATTTTAAAATAATGCAGGAAAAATCAGACTTCAGCGCTTAAGACTAACAAACAATATTAATGTAAAAACAAATGACCAAGAGTGGCTCAGTGCCCCAGAGAAAGTGACATCACTGGACACAGTTGAAATGACGTCATCTAAATCTGACAATTCGAGGCCCCACCCACAGTCTTTCTTTTCTCACCGATCTCAGTTGCTGGGGCGCCTCTCTCCCGCAGCCTCTGGCTCAGCCCATTTCCGACTGCTCTGAAAGGACAGCCTTCTCTACTGCAGTTTTTTGGGAAAACTACGAAATAAGAAGACAGCATCCAGAGAACATGAGAGGTTTTCAGACAATAATTTGGACAGGAATGACAAATGAGAAACCAGGGACAATAGACACAATACATTACCACAATATGCTGACGCAGGCAAATTATATGCATGGACCTTCCTGGTATACAGCTTTATAATTAGCTTCAGGGAATGTACCAAAGAAGCAGGCATTCACTCTTTGAGTTGATCACATATGTGTACATACACATGCTTATTTAACAAAGCAGCATTTTTCTTGTCTGTCTTACAATTGTGATAAGAATATCCATCCATCCATCCATCCATTATCTCCCACTGAATCCGAGGAAGAATATATTCTTCAAAATTCTCTTGTATTTCCATTTCGAATGCACTTTTCCCCTTAGTTTGCTGAATTTGTAAAGTTACCTTGTGCTTTGGACATCGCAGTGAAAAGTTCTCTTCATTCAGGGAGCAGTCTACAATGAGAGTGAATATTTAGTACAACACATATAATCTTTACTACTATCACAATGTGCTTAGTACAGCCTTTTTCTGGATCAAAATACATGATCGATTTTACAGCTGAGACAGATTTCTGTTACATTTCTGATTCTTACCCGCTTCTATTGCGCACACATAGTGGTATCTTAGAGAACAGCCCTTACTATAGCAACCAAGTGGTGCACCCACTTGCTCACAATAAGAGCAGCTCTGTTGAAGACAAAGGCAGTTAGCATGTACACAGAAACTGGAGAAGCAGAAACAGATACATATGTAGGAACAAAACAAAATGAAATCTTCGATTAAAATTACAAACTAAAAATTAACACAGCATATGAATGGGAAATATATAAGCAAAGGAATATGACATCATTTTAAAATGGCATTTTATATGATGCATTAATATTCTACCAGCAGTAACACCTGAACTAAAACTATAATGGAGTTTGATTTAAAAAAAACAAAAACTCACTGTGTCCATGGCGCCATCTAGTGCCTCCTGTAGGCCATACAGCCGTCCATTAACCAGAAACACTCCACTGGCCCAGGCTATGCATCCCTCATGTACCCACAATTCATTAGGGTCCAGTGGGACTTCAGGAAGCTGAGCCAGATGTGCCAAGGGCTCAGAGGGGTCTTGGTTAAGTAGCTGAGGAGGCGGCTGGAATGGCAGTGAGGTTTTAAAATTACTCTGGGTAGCCTTGGGCAAGTCGTCACCGGGTCTGTGTCGCCTTTTAAAGCGTGGATGGGAGGTAAGCTTTCTGTGTTGTGGTCTTGGCTGGATGTCTTCTGTCAACTGGTCCTGATTTTGCTGTTCTTGTGGTTGCTCCAGTTCTTGTTCCATCACTGCACTTACAACATCTATCAACTCTGGAAACGGATCACTTTCTTGGTTCAGGTCCATACTGTTGTACACATTATCAATGTTTTCCAAAACTTTTCCCCCATCCACTGCAGAGGTTGCATTTGTCGTAGTAACAGTAGACTGTTTTTCAGCTTCATTTCCTGCATAAACAGTATCTAATGTTGGCTTTAACATTTGTGGTTCTATTTGTTGTGTATCCTGTTTTGTTGATTCCGTTGTACATGTTCCTAAATCTACTCCTTTATTACCAAGCTTGGCAGTCCCTGAACTATTTCGAATCTGAGGGTGGTTCTTAGGAAGGCTTGCCACATATTCAGGAGGGTAATAGGGTCCATAAAGATCCCCTAGATTCTTGTAATTTGCCCACTTCTTGCATAAACAACACAGCAGTTGACCAGAATTACCTGTCTCAGTACTTACAGGTCCTGAAAGCACATACCCAGACAATGGAATCGTTTTTCCTGCTGTACATGACTGAAGAAGACTAGAATCAACTTGCTCCATCTTTGTTTTCTCTTTCACTACCTCAATATCTATATCCATTTTTATCTCAGAAGACAGTAAGTTCAAGAGATTGTCAGCCTTTACACCTTCTTTCTTTTCTCCCTTTGACTTTTCTTGTTCTTCATTCACTATAGTACACACGGCACCAATTTCCTCTTTTCTCTCGACGTGAATGTAAGGTGAAAATACTGATTTTCTGTGATCTTGAAAAATTCCAGTTGCACATTTTTCTTCAGTTCCTGCACTGGCTTGGAGGATCTCTTTTCCCACCAGCCCACCTACCCTTCTTCTCCTCTTTTGTTGCTTTTCCTCTAACTTTGCTCTTTGACTGTCATCTTCCTTGCATAGTCCTTGGTCAGTTTGTTCAAATTCAACCTTGGGGTGAACATCCTTGTTCTCTATATTCATATTCAACATTTGAGAAGTATTAGAGGGCACTTCAGATGATTCTTTAGTGTCCGTTACAGAAGTGGTTACAGAAATTTGCGTTGTGGTCACCGTATTTGGAATAGTCTCAGCAGTTGCAGTAGGGCCAGGTATTTGTACAGGTGTAGATATAACAGGAGAAACATTAATGGACACATTCTGGGATTGAACTTGTGCACGCTTCTGTTTATTCACGCTACCAACAGGTCGCCCCTTTTTCTTGCCAGATGGAAAATAACCTTTAGGAACAACATTCTCAAGGGGTTTCAGTTCATTTAATTGCGATGAATTTGACATTGAAGATAAGGTTTGACCAAAAGGATTTTGCTGGTGTATCTGAAGACTATTTGGGTGTCTGGGTAACAGGCACTGTCTTTGATGCTGGTTATGGTGAAATGAGCTGGGTCCATAAAAGTCTCTGCTTGAATAATCATCTAAACCTAATCCCATCCCAGAATCTGTTAACTTTTTTCTCAAAAAGCTTTCTGCAGAGTCCTCTCCTCTCCGTGTCTCTAGTTGCTGGTATGTATTAGTGAATTGTTGAATATCAGACAAAACAGAAGATGATGGAGGTGGAGAAGCTTGTACTGGACAAGGTAATGGTGGTGCAGGTGGCAAAGGTCCCAAAAGAGTGAAATCAGTGGACAACCTCAATTCTTCTTTGCCTTCTCCTGAACTGTCTCTTTCTGTAAATTGAGGACCATGGCCTTCTATCCTAAAATGGGTTTCTTGCTTCAAATCCTCAACCACACTCCGGTTAATATTCCCTGAGGTCCCAAATTTTACAATAGGGGGATTCTGTTGGAGGTCACAAGGGTAGGCAGTGGGAGCCAAGGGGCCAATCTCCTCAACACCCTTGTAGGACATAATTTCCTCCAAGGAGAGACCTTCATCCAGATAAGAATGACAACTTCCATGTCCAGTTACAGATTCAGATAAACTGTCCCCAATGCAAGACTCTTGTTCTTGGTTGTCAGAGTTGTAATGTACTAGATCTGTATGAGAAGATCCAGTTAGTGGAGTACATGCAAAATCGGTGAGACTTCTATTGTTTTTAACATTGGGTGTTATTTTCTGCACTATCGCTTCCAGTTTCAAGCCACGACCTTTCCGAGGTGGTAAAATGTTGGTTTTACCCTGAGAAGATGAAGATGTTAGCATCATATTCTGAGATAGCTTATTACAATTAGCTTCTGGAATGGCCATTCCGGAATGGGGCACATCAGGACTAGATGGACCAGTATCATGATGTCTGGATGCAGTGTTACTCAAAGGAGAAAGATACAGGGTCTGAGAACTCCGTTGTTGCTGTGGTAATTCTTGATGCTGTCTCTTTGCTGGAATTGGGGATATGAAAGAACGAACCCTCCTTCTCATCATTAATGGGTTAGTTTCTCCAGTACGCTCTGTTTTCAGTGGACTACGACCCTGTTGAGTCCCTAAGTTAACTGTACTACCAGCAAAATTACCATGAGCAGATGGTTTATGAGAAGTTGGAAATGATTTGACCTTTTCTGTAACTCCTCTTGAGGTATCAGACCCAGGAGTAACTACACCGGTCTGATTTGTTTGAAAGACTGGTTGGTTGCATTCAAGGGTCCCTCCACCCTCTCTTCCAGATTGTGAGAGGTTCCACATTTTCATATCATAGTAACTACCCTGCCGAGAGAATTGCTGGTGGAGTAATTTTGCCTGACCCGCTGGGTCACCATGCGAGACTTGGGAGCTCATCCCTGCTTGGCTGTGATACTGCTGGCTGCCTGATCCTGTACTGCTAGACACCATCATATCCTTTGATATCCTGTTCTTGTGTAAGGCTTCCCATTCACGTTTGTCATCTGTATCCTGGGAGTACTGATGAGGGTGAGAATGAGAATACATTTGCAGTTTTTTGTTTGGTTGAGAGTTTCCAAACTGAAATTTGGAAGGTATATCGTGCTGAGAAGGGATCTGAGAATGAAAATGGCTTCTCTCTCTGAAGTTTTCAAACCCATACCCTGAACGACTACCACAGCCATCTATCCCTGGATAGTTTGACTGACATCTTGTTGAAGGTGATGCCTGAATATTAAGGTTAGAGGAAAGAGTATGGGGAGCTTGATGAAAATGAGAGGGGTTGACATTTGATACATTTATATGTCTATTTTCTCCAGTGGACAAACTATGATTGTCGGTGCTTGTGTTCACAGATGTGTATGGAGATCTGCTTTGCCGTCGGAATGCATTTTTCTTTTCTGATAATTGTCCACAATAAAGGGCAGGATTATCATTCTGACTAAAGACTTCCTTAGAAGCACTGCATTCAGTTTCCATCTTCACCTCACATTTGTTCTCTTTACTGTTGTCTTGCAGGCTTTCTAAAGTAGTAGAATGTGACTGCTGAATTACAGAAGCACCAGTGTAACTAGTTTTCTTACAAGTCTCTTTTACCTTGTCTTCATGTCTATCCTTTTCCTTTTCAGGTGTGCTCTGGAAAGATACATCACAGATTACTGAACAACGCTCTGAAGATGATGAAGATGAAGCCATTGGAGGTTTTTTAACAGGTATGTCACTGCCACCTATTGGCTCAGTATCCTGTAACAACAATTGCTGCACGGCAGATGATGGAGTTTGTGGGTTTGTGAAGGGTATTCTATGCGGAAGCGAATAGTCTGCTAAATTAATGTTTTTTAATGGTGGTTGTTGAGATGATTCAGTGGTTTCTGGTAAAATAGCTGCAGGGCGATTTGGAGATATTGCCATTTTGGAGTTCCCTGAAGACTCACCGTGCGCTCTTCCCACTCCAACAGGAGCCCAAGACGTCAGAGGAGGATCCTGTCCAATACCAGTTGTACTGCCCTGCTTAAGGTTTAGAGGGTAATCCTTCACAGGAACTGCTGCTGGAAGTGAGGCTTGATGATCCTGACTGAGCCCTGTTTGTGGGACTAGACTGCGTGGCATCATGCTTTTACTCACACCATAGGAATGTCTTGAAAGATTATGAGCCATATTTTGAGACTGGGGATGTGTGTCAGGCACATTGACTGAGTTTTTAGTATGGTCATAGGTTTTTTCTGTGTGGTAGCCTTGAAGTACTTCTTGTAAAATACTGGCAGGTGACTGTTGCACTGCAGGATTAATATCTTGATTTCTTATTGTTCCTCTTCTTCCCAGTTTCATTATGCCTGTTGGCCCCATTCCCTTTTTTTGTCCTGGGATATAACTGAGTGGTGACTGATGCTGACTTTCATATCTTAAATTTGCTTCCTTCCCTGTACTTGTTTCTATACTGCCTGCCTTTTTTAAATCCATCATACTGCCAACAAGTTCAGAGTATCCATATGGTGACCTCTGGTTTCCGGAATGGTGGCATAATGGTGACTGCTCATAACTGGGTTCAGGGGGAATGTTGGTTCCATTCACTGAGGGGAGGGTACAAATACTACTCCCACCTTGCCCATTGACACATCTGGCATCTTTGAAAACGTTGGAAGAATGAATCTTGTCTGTACTATTTTGTGAATTTTGCAATTCATTGTCTAAATGTTGTGGTGCAGAGGGAGCATCTTGAGGGGATTCCAATAAAGTATTATGTTCAGTCATTTCAGAACGAGTAGAGACAATCACTCCTACTCCTCCTGTATTTTGAGTTTCTCCAGTTTTCAAAATTTTATGAGGATTCTCCAAGTTTTGTGTTTTTACAATTTTTTCACAATCTTCCACTTTTCCGCTTAGGGTTGTTGAGCCCTTCTGTGCTTCATAAGCTTTTCGCTTGTCATGGCTCTCTAATTTTTCATTCCCAATTCTCGGCATGTCACTTCTTGATCCTTCCAGGGTCACTGTGATATCCTGGTCTGCTTGATTTTTCTTTTTTCGGCCATTAGCATCATAATTTTCCTGGAGTTTGTTACAATTTCTTTGATCAATATTTCTTACAATAGGCTCCTTAGGGGACTTGAGTGTTGGAGATGGACTGACAGAAGTAGAAGTAAAAGAAGAAAGTGTGCAGGGAAGAGGTATATTTGGGCTGGGATCTACTGAAGAAGGTAGAGAAGATGGGGAAGAAGAAGATGTACTATGAATACTATGCTCATTTCCTCTTGTAAAAGCCAAAGTCTGTCTCTTAATTTTGGATGTTCCAACTACTAATTCTAATGGTAAACCCTGTTTTGCCAGATTCTGGGATGAATGGTTGTAGCCAGACTCAGTACTAGTTCCACTTGTTTGCCTAGTCATGCTATCTCCTCCTCCTGAAGAGTTTTCTTCTCCTTCCCGCTTCACCACTTCAATACTCTCATTCATTCCACTGTCAGGTTGAGCACCCCCTATATCCATTCGTACAGTCCTTGTTGCACTATCACTACAACTGTTACTTATAGCCTTACTTCCCTCCTGATTGGCAGCCAAGCCATGTGAATTCTGAAGCGTTTGATAATGTTCACCAGTTTCATATTCAGGTTCATCTTTTCCTCTGTTTTTTGAAATCGGAGAGTCTGAAAGCAGCATATGTTGGACAGTATTAGGTATATTAGCCACTTGTGATGTTAATGCATTTAGACTGTTGATCCCTGGATCCCGAGTTAGCTTGTCAACAGAAGACGGGTACAGAGAAGAATAATTCTCATCACATATCTTTCCTCTTCCCAAATGGCTTTGAGTCAATACTGAATGACTCCCACTTTGACTTGCATTTATGCCAATCGTGTTTACATTACCACTGCTGCTCCCAAAACTACTAACACTGCTGTTAGAGCTGGGTGTGGGACTCAACTGAGGTGCTGCTCGCAATATCTGATTGTGGCTGTTTCGACGATTTGGAATAGAAGTACTTGATGTTAATTCACTGGGGTTAGCAGTAGAGTTTCCTAGACCTTCAGAAGCACCCAACAGGGGAGAGGGTGATGAGCTACAGTTGGGTGACTGTACTCCTGAGGCAGCTGGAGATGGATTAGAAATTGGGCTGAAGTTTGGATGGACCTGTGGTTGCTGATTCTGAGTTACAGATTTGGGTATTTCTTGGGAGACAAACTGAGGCATTGAAGAATTGTGGGAGTTTGAGGATGCAGTGGAAGTCTGAGGATATTTAGGGTAAGGTGAGCAGGAAGTTAAACTGGAGGAAATAATTTTATTGGATGAATCATAGTCTGGTTTCAAATTATTCTGGGAGTATTGATGTGAGTAAACAGATTGTTTATGTGACTGAGAAGTATGGAAATCATATGGTCGGTAATTTGAAGAGGTATAGCTTAGCCGACCACTGTCAAACTGTGCCATATTACTTGGCTTAACTGATCCATGGTTTGAGCCAGTTTTTGAATTGCCACTACCTGAATTACTAATTTCACACTCAAAATTGCTAGTAGCACCCCCACCAAGATACCTCTGTGGAGGAAAATTATATGCCCTAGCTGACTCTGCAGATGCATTAGACAAAGGGACCCGGGAGAACTGGGGAAGTGGTCTATGTCCAGAAAAAGGATAACCCCTGTGCTGCTGCCTTTGTGGAAAGGGTTGATGGGAAGGGTAATCTTGACCCTGTTGACGTGGGTGCATCTGGTGTCCAGGAGTTGATTGGACTGAGGGATTTTGACTTAAGCAATACTGATGTGTAGGAGAAAAGGCTCCAGTGCCACTTTTACTACTGTTGCTACTGCTATTTCCACCAGTGGCAGCTGAAGCAGTGTATTCCAGCTGATAGTGAGACATCACAGAAGACCCTGGACCATTTCCAGCATGTCGATATTGGTGAGGCACTTGTCCACCTACATCCGAATATCCAAAACTGACGCCATATTCCAGTCCTTGGCTCCCTCTCCTTGACCTTTCTTTTCCACTCACTGACATATAATAATCAATGGCTTCTTTTTGGTAAGGATTTTCACTCAGGTGACTACCTTGCAACCCTTTCCCGCCTCCACCGCCTCTGCTTCTAGCCCCATAACCCTGCATGAGGGAAGCATGGCTGGAGTGAAGGGACATCTGGTGGTGAGGGTGCTGGTTTTGAGTGTTCCGTGGTGTTTGCTGTTGGACCTCAGCATGTTCGTTAGGCATTCTTCATGAACTCTCAAGTTCGAGGGACATGGGTACGTAAAACTTCCCTTTACCTCCACCACTTCCACTTGAAAGCCAGGAAAGAAGCAAAAGAGAGGGAGAGTTGTTAAGAAACACCTGCCTTTCACAAAGTTACTGACAAGCTGCAACAAAAACAGAAAAAATAAACAAACTTTCTGAACTACAACCCACATAAAAAATGTCCATGCAGTTAAGTTACTCAACTCATAGGAATAAACCTCACAATTTTTACAGTAATATCAGCAGTAAAATTCATGTTTTTGTGGGGGGAAAAAAAACTTCCCTAGCAGCTTTCCATCTTTGTTTAAAGATAAAAAATAAATTAACATCTGTTTGTTTTTTACTGACTGGTTCCAATAACCAGTAAAGAGCATGTTTTGAAGGAAGCAGTATCTATAGAATCCAAAAGTTAGGGTGAGTGCCACAATGGATAGGAGGGTAAAAATGGTTTCCGGTTCAAATTTGAATTCAGCTCTCATGGG
The DNA here is from genome assembly GCA_019775915.2 of Cyphomyrus plagiostoma. NCBI lineage: Eukaryota > Metazoa > Chordata > Actinopteri > Osteoglossiformes > Mormyridae > Cyphomyrus > Cyphomyrus plagiostoma. The sequence goes on from JABFEA020000048.1 coordinate 1,744,935, forward strand.
TTTTCTCCTATAGTCTAAAGACGCGCAGTAAATTACTCGTTGCCCTTAATGGGTGAAGTGTTCTGCAGTGGATTAGCATCCCATCCAGGGGATACTCTACCCTGTGCTTATCTGTTCTGGATCAACGCAATCTTGGCTATACAAGCAGTCACTGAAAATAGCTTTGTGGATGAGTGATATTGAGGACAATCTTATTTATAATCAGAAGTTTATAATTAAAAAATTTCACAGTCAAGGTACAGAAAAGAACAGTCTTTGCTCTCCATCATTAATGAGAATGTTTAACCTCCCTACAACACAATCTTTCATATGATGAGAATTATAACACTCAGAGAAATAAATAGATGTCTTCATTTCTCTCTGTCCTCTAAATATTAATAGTATTCTATCATTAAATTCTCTGAAGAACTCCATGTTCATGTAGATTTTTTTGTTCTAATTATTTATTTTTTTTTTT
>JABFEA020000048.1:1745560-1763718 GCA_019775915.2 Cyphomyrus plagiostoma
GGTTAAGGATGCAATATTGCAACATGAAAGTCGCCTGCTAATCTGCTGGGAGAGAACCTGTAGCAGCTTCAAATAAGGTATTTAAAATGAATTGCTCCAATAACACTTTTGAGTTTATAAATAAATAAAATTCACTCTCTTATACTAACACACCATTACTTGTTTGTTTCCTGTTAGTGTCCAAAGGCAGTAAATTTCATCAAAGTCCATTTGATCTTGCAATTCATTTTAGTTTAGATGAATAGGTGGAATAAAACATTACAGTATAACATTCACATAAATTGCTGAATTATACATCCCCAAATGATAAAAAGGGGGAAATACATTCTGACACAATGGCTTAAATTCTTACAATTACAATCCTTTAATTGTGCAGATGATTTATTGACATGAAGCCTGTGACTTCACAAATATAACTGAAAAGCCTCCATGATCGTAATGCGTTCAATTTAGTGAATGTTTTTTGGATCATACGGCTTCTTATTATATGGTAATACAACAAAATGTTACGCAACTATTCAGCCTCAATTTGCAGTGTGACATGGAGAGTAGATATTTTATTGGCCTTAAAGTATTGGGGTTAACAGAACTGCTTCTGTTTAACAAACAAAAATGAACATCAACACAAATTATTCAGTACAATCTAGACAGATTTAAAATTAACTTACCATTACTTAACTGGTACATAGAGTACAGGCTACTTGTAACTCAGGCCATTGAAATTATATATATATATATATAACCTAAATAAATGAATGTTTTACATATAAATAAAAAAGTCTGCATTACTCTGCAGTGTATAATGGTACTTGATGTAAACACAACTGTGACTAATCGTGCAAAACGCAAAACATTATAGCACTAAGACTCTTCAATGTCCTATACAACAATAAAAGGGTTAGTTGAGCACTAGGTGAGGGCAGTGTTCTCTGAAGACCTGTACAATAATTGACCAAAACATATAAACATACTGTAGCATCTGTGTTTTATGGTACGTGCACCACAATTCACCATGTCTGACGGCTCCGCATACCGGACAGCGGCATTGTAAGCCGAGGCTAATGTTTAACAGCCGACACCGTATTGAATCTTGTAAGGCACAGCACAATAGGTATCAATAGAGGACTGTCAGTTACAGGACAGGGTCACGCCAGTACAGGTCCGAGTTGGGCGGTGTTGGTCCCTGGAAACGTTATTTTGTAGGCAGAGGTTGCAGTCAGCTGTGTAGCCTTCGCTTACAGTCTGACCAATCACGAACCAAGTAAACTGCACAGAAATGACAGCTCTCGCTTACCGATGCGGGAAATTATGTGCGATAAACACGACGGTTATGCATGACTGTTCTGGAAAAAAATATGTTAGTGGGCAGACGGCGTTGGGAAAGGCGGCAGTTTTGCGGAACTCAGCTCTCGTGCGCAGAGCCCGTGCGCTTTTCCCGGGCGCTGAGTGTCGGCACGTTCTTTGGCGTTTTTAGCTGAACGCTCGCGCCTCCAGTGCTGAGATTTAGCCGCTAATTGCGCTAGCTAGCTATGGTACACCGCGCTCCACATTACCGCGGCCAATTACCGATTACATATCTTTCCATCTATTCTTGCCAACTGCATGCCTCATTATAACAAATAAGCTATTCACATATTCGTTTTTTATTTATACGCTATGATTTATGTATATATAAAACCAAACGAGCTAACTTGAGAACAAGCTATAATCACCCTTACCTAATGTGCCAGCATTATGGATTATTTCAAAGCTAGAATAATAACATACGCCCAATGCTTCTTTTCATTGCCTACCTGGTAACGCCGAGGGCCCAGTGGAGAGAGTAATTTGTCTTTTTTGAATTCCTCTGCAAAAGGACGAAACCCCGGGCTTGGGTAGACCGCTCCGCCGCTTTCCCTTCTCCCTCTCTCGTCTTTGACAACCCCGGCCAGCCGCGGTGGAGTTGGGGGGCGTCACATATACACAATTCCTGGGCCTTTTAAAATCCAAAATATTTTTGGTCCCCGCCACTTAAATTAAGGCAGCACAATCGGAGTGCCTGTGCGTCCCGTAAGCAGCCTGTACACCCTCCGTCCCCTCCCCTGGTTTTCCCTCTTGTTCTTTCCCTCACACACCGTCTCTTAGGTAAAGCCACCTAAGCTAAAACTAAGCGCTTCGCAATTGCAGCAGCTAACCTCTCGATAAAAATGTCGACAAATACCTATTACAGACGTGTGTTATTTACACAGCTACACCCCAGAACACATTAGTTAACATAGCTATCTACATTCGTTCTGAGATTTTAACTGAAAGACCGCCTTTGAATTGCACACACCCCCTCCCTTCCTACCTCCTACATCTCTCTCCATCAAATCCTCTTCCCCATCACTGCTTTTCTGCTTTTTCAAAAAAAAAAATGCGAACCGTTGCGAACTGCTAAAACCATAAAAATGTAGGCAATATTTTATAATGAATATTCAGCACTCTTCGCCTATTTTAGCCTTATTTTAATTCAGACCATGTTTCATCTCTTTATTACTTTCAACAATCCTTCAAAGAAAACGCATATTGTTCTTGCATATACGTTTAGCAATAGGGAAGCAGAGTCATCGTGTATATAGAGAGGACAGTATATAAACTTATTGAAAATGGGTCTGGCATAAACTCCCCTTTCCCTTAAGAAGGCAACACTACCGAGTAACATCTGAACCAACATGTACTGAGCGTGCACCTCGATCATTCAAAAGAGGCACATTCAAGATATCCAAATAAAATTTTATCTTACAGGTTTAACTGACAAACAATCTGGCGTTGGAAATCTCTTCCAGAATGTCTGTAAACAACTTTTGATCTTAACTTGTGTTGTAAGAGCTTCAATAACAGTGACTTGGTGTTTTCCAAATCTGGGTCTTTTCTAATTATTAACCTCTAGCTGAAACTGAAAAACGACTTAATTGTTTAATAGGGGAACTATCTGTGTAACAACTTAATCAGAAAAATACTGAAATGAAAGATATTTTCCCATCCATAATTATGTATCAGTAATAGTCAACGACTGCACTTTATTGACGAAGCTTTGAACGCTAGCATACACAATTGCCATGCTGTTGATTCTGAGAGTCTGACTGGATTGCAACTGCAACGAGTCTGCTTTACAAATAAATACCGCAATAAAAATTAGATTAGTCACCCATGCTTATTCCACCCTTTGAGTCTACCTTACCAACAATGTTCATCCTTGGGTTTTCATTCTGAGTCTAGCTAGCATTTGCACAGTACTACCACACTTACACTAAGGCCGCGGAAGCAGTGTCTCGCATTGTCCGTAATTATGAACTTGTACTGCTTAACCTTGTCGATATATTGTCTATCAGTGCCCTTGATAAATTTCTTCATTCCTGTGCTTAGTTGGCCTGTCAGTGCTCGAATCCTTTCTGTCTCTTAAACTGTTCAGTCATTTCTATACAGATTCACGTCTATTTTCATCACTGTTGCCATGGCGACCACACAAAAGCCTCAGTAGATAACTTAACTGCACATATATTTATACATTCATGGTATGATACTTTTGAGTTTCTATTCGTAAAAAAGCCTATATATAAAATTAGAACGAGACAGTGTTTTAAAACGTAAAAATGTTGAGATTCCTTCGTGTGTGACATTTACTGTAACTTGTTTTCTGCTCATTACAGATGTCTGGTTGCCTAGGAATGGTCTAAATCTCGTCGGTCTTCAGGAACCAGCCAACCAATCTCAGGGAATATATACCTGTGTTTACTGTAAAAACTCTAAACTTTCATACAAAAGTTTATATCGCTGACATTTTGACAAGCTTTCCGCTGACTTTTCATGATTAGAGGTTGATGAATGCGATTGCTCCATAACATCTTTGATAATTTATTTTATATTTTTTTTAAAATAGCCCTGAAAAAAAAATCAGTTCTATTTCTGAGGTATTTTACAGTACTGCCTATAATATTTCCAGAGCATGTAATTCCAAATATGAACACGAGAGGTCAGATTGACACTGGACAAGCAAAAGGTTTCCTGCTGCTTAAATTAAAAACTTAGCAGTGGATAGCTGGGGAATCGCTTAATGGTTAATTTCACAATGTTTCAATGTATGTAATACATTAATGATTATCCATTTGAACACATTCCAATCATTTACTAAATTAGCTATTTTGTTTATGTTTCATTCATTTTGGCGGACGTTGCCCATTGCTATCATATGAAATTGATCCCGATTTCTGGTGTATATGCATATTAAATGGTAATTTTACGATTTTGTCTTTTCTCCAGGGTTTGGAGTGGTTAATCTATAGTCCAAAGTTATCCAGTCCTTACTTTAGTGTGTGTTAATCTTCTGTCTTCAGTGTATAGTGCACACCAGCATATGCTCATTTATTTTTGGATAAGATCAGTATCACTGCACCCATTAGTGGATGCTGGTTTATGTATGCTCTTCACCATGTTCTTTCAGAGATATTCCAGTGCTTTCCGCCAATCACAAAATATTTGGCACACAGACATGTGCATTTATCAAAGATATTTTCCAGTCTGCAACTGTTGCCCTTTTGGGGGTTTAGAGGTCCATTCAAGGACCCTGGTGACCAGGTATGTTATCAGACTGTGATCACACAAAACATCAGAATGCAAGTGAAACCATTTTAACCTAGGGGTGCAAAGACATTATTGGGCTTGGTTTGGTGCCATACTGTTTGTTCATTGGAGATGAGGTGATCCTGAAACCAACCTTCAGCGAGAAGATGACCTCCACCAAAGTGTGGCAATTGAAAAACAATAAACGAATATCAGTTCCACCTCAGTCTAACTCTAAACAATATACTAAAGTCTACCCTATATATACAGTAAATGGACAGTGAAATGCATTATATGCACAGAATTGCTGCAGCCTTGTTTCTGCCAGTAACATTTCTGCAGAAATTTTCTCTGCACTCTATGTGAGAAGAGTGCATCACGGAACACACCCATCTCCTAGCAACCTCAGAATCCCACTTCCTCACCAACACAGAGAAAGTACAACCCCATTTCCAAAAAAGTTGGGACGCTGTGTAAAATGTAAATAAAAACAGAATGCAATGATTTACAAATCATATAAACCCATATTAACTGAAAAAAGAACCAATGCAAAATATCAAATATGGAAAACAGAAATTTTATTGTTATATGGCAAATGTATGCTCAATTTGAATTTGACACCAGAACATGTTTCAAAAAAGTTGGGACAGGGGCATGTTGACCATAGTGTTGCATCACCTTTTCATTTAACAATACTCTGTAAACATTTGGGAACTGAAGAGACCAGCTGCAGGAGTTTTGAAAGTGAAATGTTGTCTCATTCCTGCCCTATATAGGATTTCAACTGCACCACAGTTTCGGGTCTCCTTTACCGGGTGATAGGTCTGGACTGCAGGCAGGCCAGTCTAGCACCTGTACCCTTCTACTTCGAAGCCATGCTGTTGTAACATGCGCAGAATGCAATTTCACATCGTCTTAGTGAGACATACAAGGCCTTCTCCAACAAAGACATTGTTTGGATGGCAGCAAATGTTCCAAAAGCTATATATATCCTTCAGCATTAATACGGCCTTCTGACATGTGCAAGCTACCCAAGCCATGGGCACTAATGCACCTCCATGCCATAATGGATGCTTACTTTTGAACTGTCCTCTGATAACAAGCTGGATGGTCCTTCTGCTCTTTAGCCAGCAGGATGCAGTGTCAATGATTTCTAAAAAGAGTTTGAAATTTTGATTCATCAGACCCCAAAGACAGTTTTCCATTTTGCCTCAGTCCATCTTAGATGAGCTTGGGCTCAGAGAAGTCAGCGGCGTCTCTGGATCACGTTTAGATGCGGTTTCTTCTTTGCTGGGCACAGTTTCATCCTGGATTTGCAGATGCACCGATAAACTGTGTTTACAGACAGTGGTTTTCAGAAGTGTTCCTGAGCCCATGCAGTGATTTCCACTATAGAATCGCGTTTGTTTTTAATGTAGTGCCATCTGACAACCTGAAGATCACGGCTATCAAATATTGGTTTTCAGTCTTGTCCCTTCCATATAGACAGAGTTCTCTGCATTCTCTGAATCTTTTCATGATATTTTGCACCACAGACGATGAAATTCCCATTTTTTTTTGCAAAATTAAGTTTAGGAACATTATTGTTAAATTGTTGCACTATTTGCTCATGCAATCTTTCACTGAGTTATGAACCTTTCCCCATCTTCACTGCGCAGAGATTCTGCCTGTTTAGGAGCATCTTTTTACACCCAATGTTCTTACTGACCTGTTGCCAAATAACCTAATTACCATTACACAAGTTCTCCAGTCTTTTGTTGCCCCTGTAATGACTTTTTTGAAATGTGTTGTTGGCATCAAATTCAAATTGAGCATATATTTATCATAAAACAATAACATTTCCCGGTTTCATTATTTGATATATACTCTTTGTTCTCTTTTCAAATAAACATGGGTTTAAATAACTTGCAAATCATTGCATTCTGTTTTTATTTACATTTTACACATCATCCCAACTTTTTGGATACAGGGTTGTAGCAAAATAGAGAGAACAAGTAAGGGATGGCATTAAAATCACTGGTCTAGATAAATATCTCTCAATTTAGTTCAGAACAGAATTGATAGATCCAGTGAGTGCACTATGATCTTATGAGGGGTAAAAATATCTATGAGAGAGACATAGAATTGAGTGGTCTACTGAAAAAGATAAAGAATGGATTATGGAAGAAAGATTCTGAAATTTATACTGATTATAAATTAATTATGAAAGCTATTTTTAAGAAGATCTATTCCAAGGGCAGGATGGTAAATGTATGTTTTGTAATTAAATGCATCATTCAGTCAAAAAGACTGTGGTTGTAATATTTAATATTGACCACCTGGTGTCAGTAGATCCAGTTGCGGTTCTTGCAGATCAGCGTATCGCTCCCAAGAGGGTGTCCACTGCAGTAATACTGGAAACATGTGCCACTTTGAACAGACAGTGTAGCACTCAAAAAAAAAAAAATCCCACAGCACAGGAAACAAATGTTCATGAAGCAAACACTCTGAATGGAAACTGGGGTCCATAGATTTTCTCCTTCCACTCTCAGATATGTAGACCTAGAGGGAGCAGGTATTGATCAGCAAGCCCCTTTGTGGGCGACACCCTCTGTGAGGGGCGGAGTGATGAAGAGGAGGAGAGAAAGTCACTGTAAAACTTGCATCCTCACCATCACATGGTACAGAAATGCCAGGTTTTCTGGGTACTCTGTCCGTAACAGTGTGAATGAATCTTATTCCGCAGGAAGAGCTAGAAAATAAGATTATTTTCATAAAATGGTGAGAAGGCAAACATGGTTTGCTGCTTGTCTGAATCAGTTATGTCAATATGAATATCGCACTGATTCCCATTGAGGTTTTTTTTTCATGAGAATAAGAGCATACATCATCCCAAAATAAATATGTTACTTACAAATTTTTATGGTTATCCCATACGCTTCACAATCATAATTATATTAATAAAAAAAACTAGGCCTGGTTGCCATGGTAACTGAATCATTCTCTTCCTCTTCCTTTCTCTCCACCTCTTCTCTTTTTGACCTTCTCTCCTTCACCTTAAGGCTTTTTCGTTTACATGCTGGTCTTTACCCTATTAACTCCATAACCATGATAAATGCAGTTAAGCGCATATTACAGCCTATTAACCTCTCACTTCTTTCCTGTTTCCTCTCCAGTCATCTGTTTTCTCATTCACATCTAATATCTCTTTAAACGTTACATAACACCTTTTTTCTTAAATCTATTACGTATCACGAACATCGTAGGTGATTTTCATTGAAATTTTCAGTAAATTTTATTTATATATATATGCTTATGTAGGAGTGAGGTAGAGGGAGCTGAGCTTGCCAAAAATACCATAATTACACCCCTCCCCCAAAGAGTCAGAGATTGACACTTTTGGCATAATGCACTGCATTATGCTACCACACTATTGTTTCCCAAGAACTAACACCTAGTTTCACGATTAAAGACCATATTTCTCACTACCGTTTTGTTTTTTGCCATCCCTATAAGAGCGTACCGTTCATCGAAGCCCGTGTGCCTAAAGATGTCAAGTGCATTTTTTTCAAGAAACGCCGGCTGGTTTGCATTGCTCTATTCTGCATTTTCCCCTCTCAAACATTCTGTTGCTAAGTAACGGCTAATTGTCAAAAAGTGTTGCGATGGATCTTTGGACTGTGGGGGTGAGTGATGTAGGAAGGGTGGCTGAAGGAGAGAAAAGACAGCATAATAAAAAGGAATACAAGGGGGGGAAGAGATTTTTGGTTGAAGCATCAGTTGATGTAGAGGACAAAAAAATGGGAATAAAATGAATAAGGTTGTTTGCATGATGGACAACAAAACTAAGATGCTGATTTCCCCTCTTTTTCTTTATTTCCTGCTCTCGTCATGCTTCAGTCTCTCACCTATGGCTCATCCCTCGTGCCCATAAATAATTCCTTGCCTTCCGAGTCACGTGACCTCCCCCGCCTTCTTGCTTCACAGTAATTCATGCTGACACATTATACAAGTGCACCTTGGGAAGGAGAGTGAAGGCCATGAGGCAAGGTGGGTTAAATTATTGTCCACCTGTTTTCTCATCACCTTGACACTGTGCCTTGGCTCCGATGACCCATTGTACCTTGGTGTCGGCGAGGTGCCATGCAAATGCCAAATGGCCCCTACCCCGTACCGACTACTGAGCGCAGTAAGGTATGATGTGAAAATGTAAAATTACAGAGAACTACACAAGGCTTGCGCAAGATAGCTCTGCCGTCGGAGGGCAGTTCTGCACCATGGCAAGATTGCCTGCTATGCACACAGCTCTGAACCACCATAGCCCACCTGGTCACAGATAAGGGTCACATCTGGCCTCAGTGCTCCACGCAGCGCTCAGTGACACACAGGCACAGAATGCTGCGTCGACACCAAAGACGTCACGAAATACAGGGTCGTCACCCTGGTCAGGTGAACATCTACTTGCCCCACCCCAAAGGACAGTACTTGGCACAAAAGTGCTGTTGACTGTTTTTTCGTCCTCCCCACATTGACACAGAAGCACAATGTTAAATCTCTGGGATTTTATATTGAATTTCACATCAACTTCTCATGTACATCGTTAGATCCATCAAAGACTGACCAATCATTGGTTGTGGTTTCTAATCCTTGTTTTTTTCATTGTAGTTTGTCAGTGCATTATTTTTGGTACTCATCTTAATTACCATGTATTGTTTGATTTTGCCATTTGTTTGTCATGCTGAAACTGGCAACACAAATGTGTTTGTCATGTGAATGAAGTGTCTGAATACGGATGAGTCATATTTGGACACAATTATAACAGAATAAATCTCAAAAGTAAAAAGATAGGCCTAGTAAAATGATTTAAGCATTTGAAATACACAAAAATGTGCAAAATGATCTCTTCACATTTTAAATACATCATTAAGCCTATAATAAAACAGACAGAGGAAGGGGTTTTTCCAATAGGTAGAGTATTGAGAAAAGTGAAAGGCAATAAAAGAAGCAAATAGGAACCGACAAAAACACCAAAATGTATTTTTTAATACTCAACACTTTTAATTTGTTTATTTTGTACAAAGAGACAGAAGAATCATATTTTAGCACTTATTGTCGTACATGTCAGTATTGTCGATATTATAAGTACCATTCTGAATACATTTTGCTTTTTTGCAATTAATTAGTTAATTTATTATTGTGGTTTATTTACTTCAATACAAAAAATGAAGGAATAAATGTAATTTTCCCATATTGATATTTACACAATCTGTACAGTTATCAATTTTTAAATCGGTTTTCATTTTACGTTGTGAAAATTTTGGTAACATTTTGAAGGGACGACCAAATAAAGAACAAAAAATAGACTGAATAAAAAGTATTAAGTGGAGAGTACATGATCCTGTCAAGTGCCTCTGCCAGTGACAGGCGTGATTAAGGAAGGAGCATATACAGAGAAAGGCCCAATGGTTAATTGGTCATATTCAGTGAGCAGGTATTTTTAGACCACTAGCGATTGCGCTCTCTGAAAACTCACCATCCGTTTCTCGTGTTATTTTTCCTTTTTTAGAAAATACTCTTCCAGTCAACCCTAAACCCCAAAATGTTACCCTTTTAAAATGACTTTTGTTAAAAAAACACATTTTTGATTTTTTTTTTTTATTATGCAAAGACATCAGGACACGAACTGTAATGGAAATTATTATTTACAGAAAGAATCGGGGCAAAGCGTATACTCACAGCCTTGTTCACACACACACATACGCATTTTTCGCAGACGTCTAATCTGGCACGAGCGACCGCGCGCGCACACCAAGAGCATCAACCATAATAACGAAGGGGGACGGCGGAACGCGGACAGCACATGTACATCTGAGGACGAGTAAAGCAGCGCTCACCCGTACACCGCTCACGTGAATGGCGGGCGTTTTCATAGAAAATTAAAAAGAAGAAAAAAGACAACGTCGTGTATGTCTATTCTACATGACTATGTTTTAACCGTCCCTATCACTGCCGTTTTTATTGATATATTCAAAATCTAATTCACCCCAAATGAGGGCAAATAAATTTCAATAGGCTTAAAATTTAACAACAGAACAAATCACTACAATGTACACGGCTATTATGGTTAATATTAACAGGACCGTTATTGTTATAAATCGTCATTACTATGAAAAAATTTATATAAATATCTGAAACTGTAAATGCACATACTCCGTATATGGTGTTGGTTTCACATAATTCCTGGGTAACATCTGTAGGTCTACCTATATGTAATACTGCTATTTTTAACAGCAGACATTTCGGCAAGTTCCCACTGAGTATAGGCCCGCCACACGGCTTCATCCTTTATTTATGCCTGCGCCCACCCAGCTTCCAGCCAAACCTGCAGTTGTTGCTTTGTACCCCGCTGACGTCATTGAAGGAGAAGCGGACTCTTAATTTGGACCACTTACAAACCTGGTCATTCCAGACAGAGTAAATATAGATATCGATTATGAATGTTTAGCGGCACTTTGTAGATGGCGCAATTGTTAAAGTAATTACACCCGAATCACGAGCATATTGTCAAAGCAATTTCTCAGAAATTAAAAGAAGTTCTAAAATATGTTGGCAAGTAATGTACTAAAGATGTATATTTCTGGGGCACCACTATCAATCCCAATCACTCGTTTCGATCCTACCGGCAGGAATTAGTTATCTTGAGATTAATGGATAGAAACTGTTCAGAATGAATTGCTCTAAGAGGCCATGTGGTTTATTGCAAATGAATAGCTATCAATTAATCAAGTCGGGTAACAAAAACAAACTTTTCATTGATAAAAGCTCATAGCCTGTGTCACTACCCCAATTTTCAGCACGCGGACGTGAATATATCTTAACAGACCAGCTACCAAAACATTTATCTAAAATGTTTCAAGTCGATGTTGTCGCCCTTTCCAAGTTCCCTCCATATTCTTCCAAGACAGAAAATAGATTTAAAAAAAATAGGGCTATAATGGGAATCCTGACAACAAACACACCAATAATCCTCATTTTAATGCCGACGTGAATGACAGATAACCTATAAAATAAAATCCATATAACTTCCTCAGTATATATAGCTTATAAATGACATTTCTTTTATATATGGTCAGCAAATGGTTCCTGTAAAAAAAATTCAGTTTTATATATGGCAATATCCACGTGTATGTTAATTTAACTACATTATTATATGCTATATATAGATATGTCTGACATTTGAATGTTTTGTGATGTTTGCAAAAACATATTTTTACTTCGCATTAATAATAAAAAAACGGACAAATTTGTATCGTAATGCATGTAATGAACCAGTTTTGCGCACCATAGTTTTAGACGGCTGTCAAAAGTGTATCTGTAACCAATAGGCAAATGTTAACTATACTGTATGCTATTGCAGAGTATCCATGCAACTTCGTATTTAGAGAATTTGCTGGTACCTTCAGCTGCAGACTTTTAGCCAGTTTTTACTTTGAGTCATTATCAAAACCGGCTTAGCAGCCAATGCCTGTAATTACGGTAGTTTCCCACAAATATACAGTGCTATTTAAAATGAAGAAATACTGTATACATGAAGGATTACGACACTTCAGGAGTCTCCATACATACACATAATACTATATTACATGCATGTATAGACGTAATATGCTTCGGATGAATGTGTTCTTTATGCATTGATGACACTAAAATGAGGGAATTTCTGCAGTTACCCCTAAACTACATTTTTCTTTTCACACTGAACTTCTATATTTATTACATCCTGTTTTCAATACCTTGATAAAAATATGCAAAAGTATATTCTTAAAATAATAACAACAGTAATGAACAATTGAGTAATAAGCATGATATTTAAAAACAAAATAGTAACTTATTTCCATAATTGTAAATATTTTTATGTCATTTGCATATTTTTCTTTTCCATTTTTATGATTTTTAATTTTTTTCTGCTTCATTTCTTAAAACATACATCTTACATCCTGGCTGTCATCTAACTGTACAGCGTGAAGAGAGTCTTTTTAAATGTATTTACAGTGAAAAAAAAAATTAACATACTTTAGCTGACGCCCACCAATTCTAACAACATTCCTTTATTCCTTTCCAAAACTTCATCCTTTCAGAAAAGTGTTTAAAAGACTTTATACAAAATGCAAAAGATATTTATAGCGCTATTTAGAGACGGGAGGAAAAGTGAAATAATCGGTTCTTCTGTCAGTAGGTTTATATAAATACTACTAATCAACTAGCCATCTTCCACTGGCTCCCAATGCTATTGTTAATGAGCATTTCAGACCACCCTCAACCTGGAAATTGTCTTGGTCACGTAGCCTTTGAACAAAACATCCTTTTCGCATTTTTATTTTCCATTCAGCCCTTTAACTCTTCCTCCTGCAGCCCTTAAAATTCAGACACGCCTTGAGGACACACTTCATATTTAACCAACAGATAACATATGCTCTGTTCACTCTGAAATCTATTTATCAGTATATTTATATTTAAACTACCTAACACTTCAGGTATGTTAATTTTCAATACTCCCGTCCACCATTTTCAACCACCTGACACAGAAAAGAATTTTCCTTTAAACATCAGCTTGTTCATTTTCAGTAACTTCCACAACACTGTATGACCTGCTCTGACTTTAACATGTGACCAGAAAGTTCTGGGATGTAATTCCAGCACGGATACTGCAGCTGTACCCTTGGGTGACACACTTAGCCAGAAGAGCTTGTGTAAACAGCCAGGCTTTATGAATCTACGGGCAAGTATAATGTTTTAAGACGTGAGAGTCAGTCTGCTTTAAGGGTTCTATCTTTCTTATCCACACAGCTGGTGTTTCTCATATATCGCTCTATGCTGTACTGTAATATATATGGAGCATATACCATAAAATACTGCAAACCTACAGCATGTACCATAGAATGCTGCAAACCTACAGCATGAATAGTAGAACACTGCAAACCTATGGCATATACCATAGAATACTGCAAACCTATGGCATATACCATAGAATACTGCAAACCTATGGCATATACCACAGAATAATGTAAAACTATGGCATATACCATAGGATAGGGGCTCCAAACCTAACAAAACTGGTCCATTGCCAGTATTCCATCGCTCCATGGAAATCTGGAGGGTTTGTGGAGAGGTTAGTTAAATTTCCAAAAATAAACTATATACTTTATTTTTTTTTATTACCCCTCACCTTCACATGTTCTGTTCACATCTGAAATAAAAGGAAACTGTCCAACTTATAAAATCAGTGAATGATCCACCCACAATCGCCCCCTGGCATTTTACCAGCCCATGGTGTTAAACGTAAATCGCTCCACCGACATCAAAAGGTTTTGAGCCCCTACCATAGAATACTGCTAACTTATGCCATATAACACAGAATTCTGCAAACCTAAGGTATATACCATAGAAAACCACAAAGCCACAGAATATACCATAGATTGCTGCAAACCCACCACATATACCATAGAATATTGCAAACCTATGGCACATACAACCAAAAAATACCAAAAAAACCTATGGCACGCATGGAATACTGCAAACCCATTCAGCCAAATATTCTTAGACAAGATGTTTCACAATTACAATGATCATCATGCCACTCAGTTCTTCAACTCTTTGACACCATAAGGCACATCCTACTCAAAGATCCTTTAGCAAGACACCCCTTTACGCATTTCACAGATATGTCGGAATATATGTTGAAATGCCAGAAAAGGAATGTCCCAACCATAGCCTCCATGTACTATTTGCACTGTGCAAATCGTTCACCTCACACTGTTCGAAAACTTCAAAGAGATGAGCACGGATATCATAAAAACAGAGAAGCAGAAAACTTAATAGCTTTCTCAGTCTTCCGGTTTGTTCATTTAATTAGACAAGCTTCCTGCAGTAATCAGCTAATAAACAGCAACAAATACTAAACATTGAATTGAATTGAATACTCAAAATCAACCTTAAGCATTATTATGAACATCAGTACTATCGTCATTATTCACAATTAGCATTAATGTTGCTTTTACCCTGTTGCTTCAGCATGAATTAGTAAGAATTATTTCCATTAATGATTGTAATTTTTATAACAAGGTCCAATGACACTTGTTTTGGTGTAAAGGAAAAAGAAGAGAGCTATGGATGGATATGTGGATTAAACAAATTTCTCCAGAGCTGTTAACTTCTGCCTGAGAAACCATTTTGATCATGTGCCCCCCTTGATTTACACACTTTTTATCTGCTGTTGAATTGTTTGAATTCAGCGGTATGACACTGAAGCCCCCATTTCTGTGTTGTTCATACAGCCCTTTTTCATTGTCGTTCTCCTGGATGGCTACACTCGAGACTGTTCTCTGTCATGACGGGAAGCAGACGCCAAGCCGCGCTGGAGGCAGACAGAAATCACAGCCGTCCATGTTCCAGGTTTTCTCTCATTCAGCTGATCCCACGTTGGAAGGTAAGACATCCTGGCTCCTATGCAACAGACTGCTCTCTCTTCTCATTTTCCTGCTTTTCTTCACACTCACTCTATCCTGCTCCCCTCCCCCACCCCATGATTCTCACTCCTCTGCTTTTTTGACGGTTATGGTTACCATGTGACTATCTTCGCCCCTTTAAGCCCAGCTCCCGCCACGCCAAAAACAACCCCCTCCCCCCACCCCAGCCCCTCACACATCAGACTCTATGCTGGACAGCTTCTCATACACGTGCCCATTGCTGGAGGTGTTGAAGGACCTCTGTACCTGGCCCAAGCCCAGCCCGTCCCGGGAGGGCAGTAGTTTGTTGTTGCTGGGGCCCCCGAGGTGGTTCCCCAGGCCGCCACCTACCCCACCAAGGCACAGCTCCTTGGGGAACCTTGGAGCCACGTTGGCCATTACCCCGGCTGTAGCAGACGCGGGCAGGAAGGAAGTCACGCCCATAGAGCCCCTGAAGTCACTCCGGCTACCTTTCATGAGCTGCTGCTGCTGCTGCTGTTGCTGCTGCTGCTTCTTTATGTAGTACGATTTGGCTCCATGAAGGAGGCACTGGTCATCCCCAAAGGTAGGGATAAAGGGATTTTGGTTCACCTTGTCAGGGTAGAGGGATTGAGACAAGGAATACGCCCCTCCACCACCTCCTCCACCTCCCATCATCTCCCTCTCCCTATCCCTGCTGTCCCTCTCCCCCACTGATCGACGATGCAGGCCTCCCTCACCCCCTCGGAACAGCCCAAAGGGGGAGGCCCCCTTTGCCCTCTCCCCACCAAAGAAGAGTGGATCTCTGTCTCGGTCTCTTTCCGATCCTCCATGTCGTTCAAACATGTGGGCATATGGACTCCCGCCCTCTGCAAAGCGATCTTTGTCTTTCAGGCTCACACTCCTGGGTGGGGGCAGCATCCCCCCTGCGCCTCCAGCTCCCATACCCCCCATGCCCACTCCCCCCATGACCCCAACTCCGCCAGCCTCCTCTTTCTGCAGGTCTACAAAGGTGTCATATGAGTGTTGCCGTCGCAAAGCCTTGCCACCCAGCCCAGATTTTCTCCGCTGGGCCTGGGTCTGTGATTGTACCCCCCCAGCTCCAACTCCTCCCATTCCTCCACTGAGTTGTTCCAAAAGGTGGTTGTTGTCCTCACTGATGTCATACAAGTTGCTTGTCTTCTTGCAGGCTTCACACCGCATGCAGGTGGCTGAACTGGGACGACTGTTACCACCCACTACTCCGCCCACTGAGGTTCCGCAGCTGCCTACTCCAGGTCCTCCTGAATACACTCCGCCCCCACTTACCCCACTCCCATGCAGGGACATCTGCTTCACGCCAGCACCTGAACGGCAGTTTCGGCACTCCCAATCCCCCCCAGCCAGTCCTCCACTGGTGACCCCAGTCTGTGGACCAGAGGCACCTGTGTTTACTCCGCCCACCACGCCACTCTTACAATCTGGCTTCTTGCCTTTACCTTTCATGAAGTCGTCCACCGGCACCAGACTGGTACAGTTACCCCCCGCTCCAGCCACACCACCAGCACCACACCCACCTGCTCCACTCACCAGGCCTCCTCCACCACCTCCAGGACCATCAGTCAAATCCACATGCTCCCATTGAGGCACCCCTTCCTTTGGCCGAAATTGGTCCAAATAGAAGTCCCTTAAGCCCTCTTTGTCACGGAACATATATGAAGAGCAGTTACCACCAGCACCTCCTGTCCCTCTTTGGGACTTCCGGTCCAATGGAAACAGGGGTGGGGAGGCCGAGCGGTGGGCTTGGGACCCATGGTAGTGGTGGTGTGCAGAGTGGTGGGGCCGCCTCCTGTACCCAAGCTCAATCTCATCCAGCTCCCGTCTCGACTTAGCCGAGGCAGGCCTCTTTTTCAGGCTGTCCCGATACTGTTTGCGCTTCTTGGCGTTCCCTTCCAGGTTGCCGTAGGTGACTGTGTGTGTGGAAATATCTGACACGTCTGACCGAATGTTCCCATCATCTCCGCCCCCACCGAATCCTCCCCCACAGTACCGGTCCTGTCCCGCAATAAACCCAGAGCTGGAGGCTGCACCTTTGAAAGAGAATTTCCCGTAAAGGTCCGCTAATCCTTGCTTAAACCCTTGACCAGAGGACGGGGTCTGGCCAGCAATCAGGTCAAACTTATTATTGTTTCTGTGCGTCAGAGAGGGTCGAGGTTGAGTGGTGAAAATTGGGGCCACCCCACCACCAAGACTATCGCAGTCAAACATGCCACCCTCCAATGAGCTTGCACTCCCAAGACTATGTGGTCTATTGGGTGGGGGCCCGGACATGCCCAAGGCTAGCCCGGACCCCGAACCCGGGTAGTGGTGCAGATAGTGGTCTTGGTACAGGTTGCTGTCCTTCAGCTGCAGGTTCCCAAACGTCCTCTCCACCTCGCTGATGTAGTCGCTAAACATGTTGTCCTCAGCCAGGTAGGGTGGCTTGCAGTCTGAGTGGCCAGCCAGGCTGCGCCGATGCTCTGAGATGTCGTAGACAGATGATTCGCGCCGAATGAAGTCCAACGCACTGTGTGGCGAGCCATTGACCCCCGAGAGCGAGGCCATGTTCTTGGCCGTTCGTAGCAGCCGCATGATGTTGGAATGCGTGTTGTTCATGGTAGCTGAAGGCGAATTCATGGGCGACTTAGTCTCCTCGATCTGGACACCATGAATGCAGCTGTAGATTTCCTGTAGGTGGGGATGCATGGAGGGGTCAGGAGAAGGGTCGTTGACACATTGGAATATATAAAGTATATCCAAAACACATGTGAGTAATGCATACTTGGCAAAGAAAGGGACTGGGGAGGGGAACATGAGAGACTGGTGGGACTTGCCTGGAACTTAATCAACATGATTAAGATACATGAGAACAATGGGGGCTTTAATACAGAGCCATCAAGCCCGTGTCATGGTACAAAACTGGAGTGGAGAAGACGACACAAAGAGATTGTCAGAGTAAATGATGGGAGGACATTCGCTTTCAACGGCAGATGATAAAGCGCAAGACATAAATCAACGGTGCATGACAGACAGATGTATAAAAGAAATGCTCTGTTCTTCAGAAGGCGATACGAGGCAAACAAAATAAAGGTCAAAGTT
>JABFEA020000048.1:1763818-1775527 GCA_019775915.2 Cyphomyrus plagiostoma
CACCAAAAAACAACCACCCCCTCGTGGTGGGGGGGGGGGGGGGGGGGGGGGGGGGGGCGGCGCATGGGGGTGGATATTACCATTCAATACACAGTCCTGGCAAGCAAATTTGTCCTTCTTCACTTCACTGACACCTAGGAATGGCAGAGTATCTGTCCCCCCATATTTTTTATTGTGCATCTTCCATGTTTATATCCAAGGCCTTCTTTGACTGCTAGTCTGCATGCTCCCACCCTACCCCCCAACTGTCTTTCCACTTTAGGCTGTTCAGCTGCACTGATCTCTGGCCTGCTTATAAATATAACATTGTTTTCCCCGGGATGTTATTGTCTAATATTTTGCCGAGCCGCCTTTGCTGCACTACCCTTCTACTGCTCTGGCTTCTCTCTGCGGACGCTTTGATTCAGGGGAGGTATTAATGTGCCGTTTCAGCCCTTCCTCCGGCAATGGGCGACGCCATCGAGAGAGAGAGAGAGAGAGAGAGAGAGAGAGAGACTCAGCTCGAGTCTTGCAGAATTAGCTCCCCGGAGGATGGGTCCAGGTGTACGAGATGGCCAAAGAGGTGTAAGGTGTGGAAGAAGAAGCGACACGCAGTAGGTGGGCCCTGCTACAGACATCTGGTGAGCTGTTACATGATGTCACAATGATTCATCTTACAAGATGCACATTCCCATCCATGTAAATCACAGTGGCCCCAGTGGAAGTCGCCTGGTGGTGCGGAGCGTTGAGAGTAGCGTTCAAAATGTCAACAGAATCAGCACCGCAGCGTCTGCTCCAAGAAGAGACTTGGACTACGAGGGAGTGCTTAGGGAAAGAGAAACCAACCGAGTGTGACTGATTTCCATCGCCATTTCTGCAAGTATTCCTGTCCCGAAGTGCGATGCTGGGTTTGGCCAAGTGTGGTGCAAATATTTACTATGACTAGAAGCATACTTTGGTGCGAGCACTTATGTAAACACCTCATTAAAGCGGGGTTATTCATTGCCCAGAAAGAGCAGGAATGGAACCGGGATCTGACAATCTGCTAAGCCCACACACCGAGTTGAATCCTGCCGCGTCTAACCTCTGACGTCATCTTTGGAGGCAAAGGCAAACTACTTAAAGTACAATGACAACTACACTCAGGCAGCTGTATACTCTTATTCAAGGTCGGGTTAATTTTAACTTGATGAAAGAGAAGAAACTTAATAATAAACCAGAAATTTCCCGTAAAGATGGTGACAAGGAGAGCCATCTGTTTTGGGAAAGGAAATCAGAAAGTAACACAGGCACCCTGGAGGTATGCCTATATAACTCATGCTGATGGAGTAGGCTTTTTCTTCCTTCATTCTTAGAACAAAGAAAAACAGGCAGCGAATTAGCCACCCTGGAGGTCCTCCTCACATGTTGATTAAGTCAGCGGGACGTGAAGCTCTTTCTTCCCCATTTCTTAGATTACAGGGAAACAGGCAGCAAAACAGCCACCCTAGGGTCCTGCTCCTACTCACCCTGCTAATGGAGTATGTGATGCCGGGCTTGCCGGAGCAGACACCCATGAAGCAGAAGCGCAGCTGCCAATAGAAGAGGTGCTCGCAGATGAAGGTGATGAGTGAGAGCGCCATGGCTGCCCCCAGCATGTAGAAAACCCCTGCCATGTTGTCGATGTCCAGCTGGCTGCTCATCACCTCGTTCTTTTCGTGGTGGCAGATGCCAGTCAGCCAAAGTGCCTCCAGTTCCTCCATTTCACCTTGGTGGAGGGAGGACAAAGACAGAATAGATGGGGGGGGTAAGGGAGATGCAGATTATTGTTAATTATTGAGGGAGCCTCACTCAAGAGGTTCACTCACCCTCAAGGTTGAAAGGAAGAAAATCATGGGAAGTTAAATAAAGAACAAAGATGATGGAGAAGATGGGGATTAAGTTTAGCGTTTTATTCAAAACACCTGTTACAGTGATCTGATAAAAGACAATTAACTCTTGACATCTCACTAACATTTTTGTATATGTTTAGTCAAGGCAGGGGATTGAGTTAATCAGTCTGTGTTGCAGGGGCTTCTGAGATACCAGCCTCCCATGTCCTTTACTGACTGCCCCTTACCCCACTCCCACAACACCTACATCTTGCCTGCCTATGTCCCGTTCGTTCTTGAGGTGTGCGTGCATGTGCAGCAGTGTCACGAAAGTAGGCCGCGGTGAGAGTGTGCACGCCCGGGTGTGTCGAAGTGACTTTGAAATTCTGGGAGGACTGAGGATCACTTACGGCGAAGGGCTGAGACACTTTGCACTGGCCCACATTCACTGGAGAAGGTGAAGGCACGCACGCACACAAGGACCTCACACATGTTCAGAAACAACACACACACATATACAGTACATAATGAGGGCTGGGATCAAACCAAACTATGACCCAAATATAGACAGCCGTATGTTGCACATAGTGGGTTTAAACTCTGAACTGACCCATATTTGCATACAAACAAAATGCACACACACAATCCTGGTTTGGACTGTCAGCGCACAAGGACCTAGGACAAACCTGAACTTAAGTTCTCATCATATTAATACTATGCACCCCAAATTAGCCACAACTGCCCTTCCCTCTTGATGCTTAAAATATGTTAGAAAACAAACGAGACTAAACACTGGCTGGGGCCATCCCGGTGGAGGCAGCCTCTCAGGCCATCCTGGTGGAGCAACCTGCCTGCTGCTGCCTGTGTTACAGCCCCGCAGAGGGAGACAGGGGCCCTCATGGCGCGTATCAGAGCCATGACATGATTGGGTTTGGCCATGCCAGAATCTATCCACCAAACGAGCCAGAGGACGTCAGCCACTTACAGACAGGCGGCGATGGTAATAAACGAGATAGAACGTGATGGGGCAGCATGTTTGGAAGAGGCTACACACACTCACGCGTCAAATCAGCGTTATGTGTATTTATGGCTGGCCTGAAGCAGGTTTCATGCGGCGGAGCGAAGCACAGGCTCTGGGTCACGGAAGGTTTACCATCTCCGAAGAGCTGCAGGATGGCCAGGTCCACCGACCTCTTCCAACCGGAGTCCTTCTGAATCGCGATGCCATAGCCTGTGGTGGCGAAGATGTATCCACTGCCAATGGTGACCAGCTTACAACCTTCATCCCTGCCAGCCATGTAGTTGAGCACGGCAGCGTCGTATATGAAGGCGTCCAGCTTGCTGGAAAGTTGGCAGGAGAGTGTAGAATTAACGGCGGACAACAGAACTCGAATAGCTTCTGAATAATCTTCGCTGCTTGGTTCTTAATTGGTCTGTGACTTATTGATACCACACAGCCTGGATATCTGGACGCCAGATGACCTCCTAATCAGTACTAAGGATCGCGCCTACAGGCATATCCAGGAGCAGCCTGCAATTTCTATCGTAGCCCTGCTCTCAGCCCCGCCTCCCGGATCCCTGCAGCCACTCACCCGGTCTTTAGGCTGTACAGCGCCTCGTCCACGTTCTTCTGGTGGAACTTGACCATGTAGGTATGCATCTCTTTGTAATTGTTCCGGATGTTCCTCTCCGTGCTGCCGTTGGGGACCGTGCCGAAGCGGAAGGGCGGTGCGTAGTCGTTTGGCCTCTGGAACTGCGGGCATGCAGGGAGGTTAGGACGGGAGTTAGTTAAAAAGGAGATATCTTGTGCACGGTGCCTATAATAATGGGGCGGGGGGGAGTCACATGGCATACACATGCAGCAGAAGCACCAGGACGACAGGAGATGTTGCATCTGATGGCTGATGTACTGCTCAGTAACATGGCATTAGGTTAATTATCTCTTTGCTATCACTCAAACATTCTCGGACTCCCTTCGTTCCAAATGTGCGAAATCACGGGGGGGAGGCACAGTTGTAGCAAAGTAACCAGCGAGGTGTAGCAAGCACTCGGAGAAGACCGTCAGGGACAGCTGTACCTTTTTGTCGCTAAGCCCAGTCACTTGGTCCACATACTCCTCCTGGATCATGAAGGCAGCCAGGTTGGCCGTGTAGCTGGCCAGGAAGATGACGGCGAAGAAGGCCCAGACTGACACCATGATCTTGCTGGTGGTTCCCTTGGGGTTCTGAACGGGGACGGAGTTGTTGAACACCAGGCCCCAGAGCAGCCAGATGGCCTTGCCGATGGTGAATGACGGACCGCCGGGCTCTGGGTGCGGAGGGGGTCAGGCAGGGAGAGCGAGGATTGAATCACGGCATCGCGGTTACCACATCAAGCTTATGTCACTGGCGCCAAACCATAAAACAGCTGAATCAAGAGGGTTGTGAGACCAGAATGGTGCACAATGGTCCAGTACCCATGATGCAACACAAAATAGTAACAGTAATGACGCTTTAATCCGAGTGGGGAAATTCCCTTTTCATCTGGGTCTCCATGACACACAGACATATACATAGGTGAGAGCAAGCTTGGTGGCATAAAGCAGCCACCTGCAGCAGCACCCATGGAGCTGGGGGTTTAGGGCCTTGCTCAAGGGCCCACAGGCATAACTTATATAGCTCAGGCCAGGCTCAAACCAGCGACCTTCCAATCCCAGGCACAGAACCAAATCAGCTTCAAATAGAACAAGGAGCCTGTGTAGATAATGGATTTCAGGAGGACGTGCAGAGCAAACTATGGCTTGCAGGGCCAACCCCCCCGGACCTGTCCTTTAACTCTGAGGTGCCCCACCACTGAGCCCTGGCGGTCCCGCTGCGTTTAAGCGGAACAGGACCTTCTGGAGGCTGGGAGGGAACACGAGTGCACAAGATAAACCAAGAGTTTGCACACCAGCTAATTAAACTTTCTGTATTGTCCAGAGAGCACTTTTAATAACATGCACAACAGGCACGTCTGTTCAAAACCAGCATTCATTTAGAAGAGTGCTTCCTGACCCGGTCCTGGGAAAGCCACAGACAGCCCACATTTTTGCTCCCTCCCATCTCCCTGCCAGACAGCCCACATTTTTGCTCCCTCCCAGACAGCCCACATTTTTGCTCCCTCCCAGACAGCCCACATTTTTGCTCCCATGCTGCTCCTAAAACACAGACTGGCTGTGGGTCCTCAAGGAGCAGGTTGGGAAACGATGATTTAAAACAACGTTACACTTGGAGGAAACAATGTACAAACATGGACTGGACATGTAAACAAAACAAAGGTGAGCATGAGCTCTGGGCATAAATAATACAAAATAACATATTGACTGAATTTAGTGAAATAAAGGGAAAAATTTGTGTAACTAAAATGAAAAAGAAAAAACACATCAGGCATAGAAGTCTATAACAGTGTTTCTCAAACTGGTCCTTGTGGACTCCCAGACAGTCTAAGGTTCAGCAAAAATGTTGACTGTTTGGGGCCCAGAGGACCAGTTTGAGAAACACTGGTCCAGAAGCTCAGGCCAAAATCTCCTGCTAATCTGGTTTCTTGCCGCAGTGCACAGACATGTGGTTAGGTCAGCTGGTGCCTGAATTGGCCATAGTGTGCGCTTATGAGCGCATGAAGGATGGATGGATGGATGGGAATCACCAGGAGTCCCTCTGGGGGAGTCTTTCACTGAGCTGTGGCCAACCCCTACCGTGTACCCCAGCTGCCTTCTACTGGGCCCCCCGCTGATAGCAGCGCCACCCCCCCCCCCCTCACCTCTGCCATCTGCCAGACAGCGGTTGTACCCAACCGGGCTGAAATACTCGAACACGAACACAGCGACCGCCGACACCAGCAGCAGCATCACAAACATCATCACCCACACATCCGCACTGAAGGGCTCTGAAAGAGAGAGCGGGGGGGTGGGGGGGCAACAGAAATACTCAGGCAGCTGCATATATTCTGTGCTGTGAGAAGATGCTCAACGATTATATGAAAAGGATAAAATGGATGACTGGCTCGAACCCAAGAAAGCAGACGGGGAGACCGTCCCGTTGCTGCGGGAGACCATGACGCTGATGCCGGTCTCTATGAACGGCACAGAGAAGTCGATGACCTCCGATCTCTCCTCGTTGATGGTGAGGGAACCCACCGCCATGTGAGCGTTCTTCACCACCACCTGGGAGGGGAAACAGAAGACAGAGTGGGGGGGTTAGCCCTCTTGCTGGGACAGAGTGTGAGACATCATCGCCATCCAGATGTGCAGCACCTGCCACCCTGGGTGGGGGGGGCGGGCAGTGAGCGGCGTGCCTACAGAGATGGGGGCAATCCTCAGCTCTTGCATGAACAGATGCATAGATTGTGCTGATGGACTGAACTAGGAATGAACTTGGGGGGGGGGTAAATGTGGGGGAGAGTAGGATGAGACCACAGCAAGGGGCGGGAGGGATCCTCACACGCCCGTCAGCCAGACCAAGCTGGCCATCGGCGCTGTTTCTGTGTGAAACTGGGTTATTATAGTGGGTCATGGTGGCTCGAAATAGGCACCCCCCTCCACTAACCTCCTAGTAACCATCGCTACAGGTATATTTAGCCCTAAATACCTGGGCTCTGTAGCGCTACACTAAAGTGGGACAAAACTGTCCGAGTTAATAAGCTATAAGCGTGTGTGTAAGAGATAGAGATAGTGTTGGGGCTGTCCTGCTCATTATTTGGCGGCGTGTAGCTGTGTTTGTTTTTTACGTGCCGCTATCCTGCTCATAATTTGGCGGCGTGTAGCTGTGTCTGTTTTTTACGTGCCGCTGTCCTGCTCATAATTTGGCAGTGTGTTGGCATGTCTGTTTGCATGTGTCGCTTCTTCCTGATTGTCCAACGTCCCCGTGCCCACCCGCGTCCCTGTTACCACCCCCCGCCACAGGTAGCCGTCACTTCCTGTTTGTCTCGTTTAATCAAATTACACAAATCAGAAACTTTCAGATGAGGCTGATCTGAGATAATCGATGGGCTGCCCGTACATTTAGGTGTCCACTCTGATTTCATGAACCCAGGTGTTGGCATTTCATGGCAGCTGTATGGACACCTCACACACAGGGACCTTAACAGCACAGCAAGCCTTCTGGTCTTAGGAGTCCATTCTGCACAGAGGCAAAGCGTGACAACCAAAAAAAAAAGCAGATATTCCAGTTCGTTCCTTGCCTGGGAATACATGGATGACAGGTTTTGTTATAACTTGCGTATCTAAGGCAGAGACAACTGCGTCTGACCTCTGTCTAGCAACCTTGCATGCGGGGCAACCATAATTGCCGTCTTTCGAGCGAGAAGGTTCCCCTACTGAGCCGACAGTTGACATTTAAACAGCGTGAGAGACACTGGCCTTTCAGGCGATGGGGGTGGCCGGGAAAACAAAAAAAATAAATTATATATCTAATTTGAACAGTGATTTGGATGTCACCCAGATGCTGGTAGGCAGCATGACGGAGGGCAAGCCGCGAGACGGAGCCACATGCCAACACCCCCCGGGGCCAACTGCACACTACAGCACCCTAAAGGGGCTTAAAGCTCGTGGCTTCAATTGAAGGGAATGGCTGCATACATTTCAGCAGGGCAGTGCTTGTGCTTGTTTATACAGCACTTACAGAAAGTTTTGGGACACTTGCTTAAATTAGAATATTGCAAATTAATTGTTTTTTCCACCATCAATACTTTATGCATTTGTTTACAAAAATATATATAATATTAGAAGCAACCAGTAGTTTTAAGATAAATATTCCTTTTAAGTAGTAATAAACTGAAACCCAAATTTCAGTTGTTCTGAGTAAAAAGTTTCATTGAGTTCTTTTAACTTACCAACACTGTCGCAATAACATACATCACCTAACATTTATGTTTAGTATCTCATTGAGAGCCAATGGCTACAACTGCAATTAATAGCAAAATGGCAAGAACAGGACTGAATGAGTCAGTCAAAAAAATGACACTTAATAAAAAGAAAATGTCTATGTGGAAGATTGGTGCAGATATCTTTGCTCGACAATGGACTTTTGTTATGAAAGCAAAAAATCAGCAACATTGTTGCAGAATTAAGCAAGTATCCCAAGACTTTCTCTGAGCACTGTATGTTGCCGAGGTAACCTAAGCAGGCCAGCCCATTCGGAGAAGGTATGAAAAGGTGATGAAATCCACCACACCACCACAGGTCATTAATGGAAATGCCACAAATTGGGCTTCTCATTGCAGCTGGTGCAGTTTGACTCCCCAAACATCGCGTGCATCAACATCAGACGAGTATTACAGCGACGCACCTCCCCAACCATGCCATTCCACGTGCCATTGATCTTCTTGCCATGTTTGCCGTTGGTCACCAGGTAGAGGTCGTAGGTAAACTTGACCGACTTGGCGATCTTCTTGAGGATGTCGATGCAGAAGCCCTTACAGCAACGCTTGATGTAGATGCCGGATTCTTTGGTCTGGTTGCTGGAAGGAGATGGGGTGAGGAATAGAGAACGGTGAAACGTTAGGGCTGCTGAGGCCAGAGATGGAGAAGGAGGCATTGCACAAGGAATCCAGAAATGAAGGAGGAGAGGTGTGCAGGGATGTGAGGAGCAATAACTGAAAGGAGGAGGTCAGGCCCTGGTGCAGATGTTGGGTTGGTGATAGCATGCTCATGTTTACTATAATCCAATCATTCATTGATTGGCTGGCATTTTCTCAGCCTTGGAGTGGGTCAAGCTCATGATTGGGCAGGCGAGACCCACCATAGCCCCCCCGCCCGCCTTCAAGCAAAGCCTGGCGCAAGAAAGTAATAGAGACCATAGGAGGTGAAGAGAATGACAGCATGACAGAGAGCAAGGTGTAGTCAAAAAGAGAGAAGAACACAAGAAAACTACAAAGGCATGAAGGACAGAAGGTGAGAGGAAGAAAGTGATGGGGAAGAATCTGTACAGCGTCAAAAAGATCAACAAAGAGGTGAGTACAGGGACACAGAGAGCTGAGAGATCTGCTGACACTGCTGAAGCCAGAATACCATATCAAATCAAAAATAGGGATAACATATTAGTTCAGAGATGTGTCAATGTAAGTGCATGACCTATAAAACAGAAGCAATGAGACAAGCCATGCATTTCAGAAACATAGACTGTAGCTCCCAAAAATAATATTCAGTATTTAACTGAATAGCTTATTATACAGCACAGACTTTACATACAGGAAAACACTTTAATAAGAGTGACAGGGTACAAGGTTATAGGGGTCAATGCAGAGATCGGGTCATAGATGCAGAAGCAGGGGATGGAAAGAGGGACATGGAAAGGGGACAGGAGTAAGGGAGGAGCAAGGCACGGAGGAAGGAGAGGGTGATGCCAAAGAGGGAAACAGAGGGGATGTGGTGATGAAACAAAGCTTTCAGCAGTCAGAAGAAAATCAGAAGAGGGTGTAGCTATAGATGGAGGGAAGAACTGGGCGGGGCTGAGGGAGAAGGGTGTGGCTGTGGGAGGGACAGAGCAGGGCTGAGGGAGGAGGGTGTGGCTGTGGGAGGGGCAGGGTGGGACTGAGGGAGAAGGGTGTGGCTGTAGGAGGGACAGGGAGGGGCTGAGGGAGGGGCAGTGCTGCATACAGGGTGGGGTTGAGGGAAGAGGGTAGGACCGGGATATACTCTCACTGGAATTTGAGCTGTTTCCTGCAGGGCACCGTGTTCCTCATGCAGGTGCCACTCAGCGGGTCCACGTCCTCCACAATGACGAAGGGCGCCTCCTCCAGCGTGACAATGGACAGGTGGTCATCCTGGCGCTCCTCGGCATCCGAGTACAGCTCAAAGCGAGGCCACACATGGTACTTCATGCTCAGCGAGCCATTCTCCCACTTCCCGACCTCAGATATGGACAGGGAAGGATAGAGGTGAGGAGCAGAGGAAGGAAAGAGCAGAAGGAGGGAAAGATCCTTTTCTGTCCTCAGTGTGTCCTTTATTTCTGACTTCATATAAGATCTCACTGTGATCTGCATCAACAAGTGTTCATTTTATTAATATGTAAACAACTTCACAGTAATGTCCTGCCTATAATCAAGCCTCCTTAGACAATAGCGATAACCAGAGGTGGAAAACTCAGGTCGAGAAAGTACAATTTCAGACCCAGATTGCGTTTCAACCAACCAGTTGAGTACAGAGTCACATTTACAGAGTACTGGTTGATTGCAACAAAATCTTGGGAGGGGGCCAGAGGGGGGGGAGCAGGAGGGCCGAAAAGACATCAGAGCGAAACGTGGCCCAGCGAGGAAACGTCAATTCAGCGGCTGAGTTTGGACCCTGCAGTACAGGTTGCCAGATTTGTGGGGGGGGGGGGCAGTTGCAGTTAGCATTGTCTACAAGAGAATCTGGAAAGAGACCTGAGAATTAAAGATGAGGCAGGCTCTGGGTGTGAAGTCACCTTGCTCTGGTGGAATACAGATCAAGGGAGTAAGGAGAGATAAACAGTGAGGCCAGAGGTGCTGTGGGATGGGGCGGGCCAGGGCGGGGCTTACTCTGGTCCACTGCCTCTCCTTGTCCAGCAGGATAATAACCAGCTTAGGGTGCATCTGGTACCCATCCTCGCTGAAGGACAGGTTACGGCCTTCGAATGTCACGTTCATGAGGTACCTGAACAAGGCAGGCGAAGAGAGCCAGCGTTAGAAACGGCACGTCCGTACGGCTCGCTTACCGCATACATGACGTGCTTATCCCGCGCTTGATGCCAGACACTACATGAGCATTCTGTGAGCGTTTCTGTCATCTGCTCCCGCCACCCCCGCCGCTGTCTCCTCCTCTGTCTCTGTGGGAAACTGTTTCCATAGCAACACTCTACTTCAAAAACATGCATACAACATACAAATAAATAAGGAAATTAAGCCGGCAAGTGCATGCTCCTTGCTTAAAGGGGTCAGGTGTACTGTGGCGGCCCCCCCCCATATGGCTCACTGTAAAACAGCACAGCACCTATAATTCAGCTGAGGACTCCATACTGACGGATTCACGTCACACTACCCACAGCCCCTCCCGCCGATGGACCTCAGTGCTACCCGTAGAGTAGCAGTCCACAAGCCCCTGCAACGTGGAACACAAACTACGTACAAATAAACCACATTCTACCAAAAGAGGAGCAATATGGACAGCCGTTGCCAGGGCAACAGGATGTGGCGAAGCTGTGATTACAGGTGAACATCTTGGACGTTTTTACTTGAAGTGCCCTGCGGCACCACTTACGTGTGCCAGTACTGTACCTACAGCCGCCGACCTTCGCTAAGTACGGAGCACTACACGGGTGTTGCCATGGTACCCACAACTACTGCGATATCCAAACGGGCTGCTGTGTTGCCATGGCAACTTTAACCTCACAGAGAGAGCAGCAGGAAGAAAAAGGTAGACCGTTTTTTTAAACTCTGGTTGCTGCTCCCTCTCTGTTCAACTGTACTTTTATGCTCAAAGAAGCATACGGCTGCTACAGTCATCCACTCTCACACACGTTCCCATACGGACAAACTAAATAGGTGTGTAACTACCTGTTCCCTCCCGGTATTTGGCAAATAACGAAAGAATGCGTGAATAAGTATGGGACATTAACGCACACACCCACACACGTTTGCACACACACATAGCCGCATAAAAAAATGACTGGATGTTTTCAAAAGACGAGCAACAATATTAATTAGAAATAAATTAAACTCAGATGCAATTAGTCAAAGGTGGTAATAGGGGGAGTGTTTGTGCCCAGCATCCGTGGAAATGAGATGCTCGTCGCCTTCACTGTCTCTCTACTCGGGAACGCGCAGCGGAGGCGGCGGGGGCCGTGGGAGGAGACGGGGGGGGGGGGGCACGTACGTTTGCAAACTGGACCCTGGAATGAACCAAAAA
>JABFEA020000048.1:1824988-1844071 GCA_019775915.2 Cyphomyrus plagiostoma
TCATATCAGTATAGATATACAGCATGATTTTTTCCCCATTGAGATCTGATGTGTTTTCAAAGCGTTCCTTTAATTTTGAGCAGTGTATATTTTTCAATATAGCATTTCATAGCTTCTGGTAGGAGTTTGTCTCTATACAATTCCTTTCGGAAATTTTAAACATGCTTGCAAACGTCGCACAGCACAATGAATAGTGCTGAGACAAGTTGGCCAGTTTATTTTGCTTCATGGCTACACAATATGGTGGTTCTGGCCCATAATGCACGGTGCGATGACATTGGTTGCCCCATAATGCACGGTGCGATGACATTGGTTGCCCCATAATGCACGGTGCGATGACATTGGTTGCCCCATAATGCACGGTGAGATAACGTTGGTTGCCAGGCTCTATTGTCTCTGGTTTGGACAAGTTTTGCGGCATCCATGTCACAGGTCATTTTAATGCATTAAATATTTTAATCAATTGCAACGAATAACACATTAATGTACCTGACAACCCTATTTTATACAGAAAAATACACAAATCCCTCCACTCCCCAACCACGTATCTTGTACAGAGTCATGAATGGCCTGGAGCCTATCCTAGGTAGCCTAGGAAGCAAGTCAGGGGACAACCATACAGCTGTATATTATTACACACACACATACACACCAGGACATACAGACAAACACATAAATATTTAGTATATTAATATATTATACACATGAACACATTTAATTCACAAGGTAAAGAAAAACGTAAAAGCTCACCTGCCGCAGTTTTTGATGATGAAGTTCTGAAGTTTCGGGTCTTAATGGCATACATGCACGTTCAGTAAAGTTGCAGGCATATACTTCTACCCTGGCCCCACGCTCCACCCTGTTTCTTAGCAACGGCCATACAATGTATGATTTGAGAGGTGCAGTCAGTTAAGGGGCCTTTATGCCTCTTCACGATTGAGAGTGTTCATTTCAAAACCTGTATTTTCATACTTTAAATGGACACCACCGGTTTTCATTCAGTAGTAATAATAATATTGATTTACCACAATGGTAGTACGTTTGATTAGATATTTCAAGTAAACTTAGCCTGCATAATCCGAAGGATATCATTTCAATAACATACCTTTTTAAGAATATGATTTTCAAACTTTTACTATCCTTCATGCTTTCTTCTCCAGATTTTCTTTAATGTATGTGTGATAAGTTAAATCCAGTAGCAGACTTACTTGAGTAAACATCAGATCTAATAGCAGATATCTGGTCATTACAGACAAGGTGATAGTCAGTGAGAAATTGTCATCAGCCTCTAGACACAATTTACTGAGAGCCAGGTTTAGGACCTCACTTTGCACACGGGCTTCACTCTGAAGGCGTCTCTCGTAAGTTGAGCCTCACAATGATAGAAATATAAAAACACAAAAACACACACACGCACGCGCACACAGCGGAGGTAGGAACTGCCCCCCTCAACCCTGGAGGTGTGATCTGACAGTGTTATCAACAGAGCTGCTGTGCCCCCACCAAAAAAAAAAAAAAAAAAATCAGCTTTAAAAAGCACAAAGTCTAAGGTGCTTCTCAGTCCTAGTAGTCAGATATCAGGCCCTTTGTTTCTTCAACACCATGGATGACCAACCTATCAATTAATTACTTAAAAATAAAACTAACAAACAGGTGCCTGGTTTCATTAATGTATTAATCATATATTATCCAGGCATCATGGTGCGAAAAGAGGAAAGGGGCCCTTACCGGCAGGTGGGGGCCGTGCTGGAGGTGGGTGTGGTTGCCATGGTAGCAGTAGCTGCAGGGGGTAGGGCCGCCTAAGAAAAAAGGATGGAGGTTTGTCTGACTGGCACCTTATACGCAAGATCTGCCGACAAGAGTGTGAAGCTCGGATCTGAAATCTCACAGAAATGCGGCAACTGAGAGGAAAAGATGTTTGGTGTCCGCAGTAAAAATGCCACACAGCTCTCTAGTGAAGCTCCACAAAAATTATATCACATATATATTTTATTTAATGGACCTCTGTGTGTTTTATAGTTCCCCTGGTAGAATGCCAGCGTCTGCGACCTTCGCTCCCATCCACTCACCTCCTGAGATTTACTGGTGCTGTCCTTCGTTTGGTTGGCAGCTCCGAATTTCTTGGTAAGTCGCGCGATCTTGGCCTGGAAGAGGAATGCAGACACAGGCTTACTTTACGAGGCTCACCACAGTGGGGCGGGCTTCAGGTGTTGCGTGGGAGTATACCTGCAGAGTGTTGAGAGAGTGCTGGTGCTTGGTGGCACAGTCGATGCGCTCCACCCGCTCTCGCAGCTCCTGCAGGCTCCGGTCGAAGACTGTGAGCTGCAGAACTCTGAGCTGCTCCGCTACCAGGTGCTGTACCACCTGTGGACAGGTGGGGCAGCATATAGGCAGAGTAAGGGGGTGCTCTCAAGGCCCGATTGGCATAAGTGATACACAGATCAAAAAGGACGTAGAAGAGGGAGGTCACCATATGGAAGACTGAACCTGGAAAACCTCATTGCCTCGCCCCCTAGTGACCCCTTCCAGGCACTGCACTCATGCTCACCTTCTCCAAGCGCTGTCGGCTTCCTGGCTTCCCGCTGATCTTCAGCTCTAGCTGGGCCTCCAGCTCCTCCCCCTCCACCCGGGCTTTCTTCTCCTCACTCTCCTCTGCCACATCCCCTCCAACCCGCTCTCCTCCACTCTCCGTGGACCGCGCTCGCTTCCGCACAGAACCTGTGCTCTCCTCTCGGTCTGATGAGTCACATGACATCACATCCAGCTCTACTATTAATGATTAAATGATGGCAACCTTTACAACACAATCTCTGCTTTACTCACAGATCATAGGTATATTTAGCTCACAGTCACTTAAGAGTTACTCTGCTTGCTCCTTTTAAACAAATAAGTTCATTGTCACATCTTTTATCAGTTGGATGGCAGGAAACCATACCAAAATGGCTACATATTATTTATAATTATCATTAATAACTGATATTATATTATTTATAATATCATTAATAACCCATTCTGATTATATGTGCTCACAGTTTACTTCATGTGCCTTTTATTCTCACTTTTATAGTTCACCATAAAGAATCAAAGTAAGCCGAATCCCAGCACACCAAAGCAGCTGACTGGCTAGACAGATCCCTCATGACAATTACCTCTCTCTCCATGTGGGGATGCTGTACTGGGGGGCAGAGAAGGCTTGCCAGAATCTTCTGAATGTTCCCCTTCAACTCCCTTACTGTCCATCTCCATCTTTTCTTCATCTTGCTCCCCTTTATCTCCATCTTCCTTCTCTCCCTGGCTCTCCTCCTCTTCACTCAATACAAGAAACCCTTCCTTCACCTCCTGGTCAGACTCAGGGGCATGGGATGGAGACAGAGAAGGGGAGGAGGAGGTGATGTTTCCAGGGGCGAGTGGGGACTGCGGCTGCGAGGTCGCCAGCATGGGGGCGCCACTATCCAAATCTGTCTCCATGCTGCCTGTCGGCTTAAGCCTGGTGTCGCCCCCTGCTGTTCCCCCTGCTCCCCCGCAGACATCCTCAGAGACCTTAATGGATACATCACTGCCAGCTTGTTCGAGTTTGTCAGCCAGCGGGGGACTGGGTTCTGTTTTGGAACCATCATTCTGGAAAGAAATTCCAACATTTAGGCAGTGAACAAATGTCTATAGTCCACATTGAGAACTTCCTACAAGCAAATCTCCAACAATGTTATTCTGACATCTCATCCCTCCCAACACACCTCATTTTCAGGGTCGCTCTTTTCCTTCGACGTGTTGCTCTCCTTCCCACCAACCCCCATGGTTTCTCCTTCAGCATCCTCCATTTCTCTTTCAGCCCCGGCCACCAGGGACGGTGCCGAATTCAGGGCCACAGAGACAGAGGAGTCCGAGCCGGAGCCCACGCCCTCCCGGTTCTCCTTGTCATTCTCGGCCTCTGTCTGAGCCCCCTCGGGGTGCTTGCCGTTCACTGGTGGGGGTGTGTTGGAAGGAGAGGACCGAATGTTGTGGAGGGACTCCAGCTGCTGCCGGTCGCTTAGTTTCATCGTTTTTCTGGCCCTGAAGACTTTCTTCTGGGGTTCTTCTGCTATGGCCACATTCATGCTTCACCTTGAGGGGAGAAGAAAAGGTTCACCACCACCGATTTAGCACGTTCTCCAGAGGGGATGATGAATCAGCAAGAGAGGTGAGGTGTAATTGATATGTACATGCACCAGGGGGCGATCTCTTACTGATAATGTCTTCCATTCTACAACTTTGTTTTAAAGTAAAACAAGTCTACTCAAATTCATTCCATTTCCAGTGTATATTTCAGATATTTAACTATGGTTTTCATCGTTCTTAAAATAGACACTATCCATTGATTGTTCCATTCAGGACAGTTAATGACAGTATTTAATAACAGGATCCAGTTGATTCAATTAAAATTGTGAACAGTAAATTAGACAAAGCTGAAAAGCATCTCTTGGATTTTTAATGGAGGAGGATAGATAATCAAATTTAACTGATATGAACAAACGAAAATGTTCCATTGCACAAAACTGCTAGGGCGCAGTAATAGTCTGACTCCTCCCCCTACACTCTCATTGGTTCTCTCTGTAGAGCCAATCACTGAACATACCTACCAAGTCTGCCCAGTAACAAAGATAATGATAACAATTAACCAAGTTTTCCATTTATAGGGATGTTTAGCTATTCTAATATGTGCACACTGTTTTGCGACAATAAGCAACACCTTTTAATACTCCTTTCTGGACTGCTGAACTCCAGATCCACAGTGGATATGACACTCACCATGTTAAAAATGGTGATTAACAACATCAAGAGATAGTAGGACAACATAATGCTTTAAGAAGTGCAAGTTATTACATTTACGTATTACATTATACCATCACTAATCGTGCTACTCAAATGGCATAAAATCAACACGACTGATCAACATGTTTATTTTACCAGTCTTCCTACCTGTGTGAATGTAGGATGACTCTGCTCATGGGTTCAAGGAGGGAAAATGTGATGGATCTAAAGAAGAACGTGTAAATCTGCATTAGATAGATAGCATCTCAGTTGAAACCATTTCTATGCCCTTTAATATATGTATTAATGATATGTATGTTGTTCTTTTTATTACGTCTTTTTTCGTGTCTGGTCCTGTCACTGTCATTCTATTGCACTGTGGAGCTTATGTCACTATAACAAATTCCTAGTATGTGGAAACATACATGGCAATAAAGCACATTCTGATTCTGATTCTGATACATGGGTCAGCTGGTTTTGAGTAGTGGTTACGGTTCTTGTGGGGCCCTGTGGCCCAAACGATGGTGCCAGCGCAGCTCAACAGAGAGAGATTCCAGCAAGGAGAATGCCCCAAAATCAAGCTGCAATACGTCCTAGTGGCACCAAAGTGTGGAGTCATAAGCAAACACCTCCTCAGGGGAAAACAAGGAAGACGGTGCCTCACGAGTCACCTCTTCCAAGGACAGAAGAGCCTTGCGGATAAAAGACCACAGGAACAACCTGCATAAATCAGTGTGCAAAGGGTGGTCCGTCACCAATATCAATTTACTACAGCATACAGGAATATTCGGGCTGCTTGAATTTGAATTCAACTAGCTGACTTGTACATTGTACACTACTAACGACCTTGTCGTTTAGAGCAATTTAACCACTGACATACAAATACCTACAACTGTGGAATTGTGTGCTGTCTATTTATCGTCCTGCCTATTATTGTTTGTATTATATTGTTTTCTGATTCTGTTACTGCACTCTGCAGTTTCTTAAGTTGAGGTAAATCCTGCCAAATGTCTTGTGCAACTGCACAAATCATACAACGTTTACATCTCTGCACTATTTATTTACTGCCTGTTTGCAGCTTGCACGCCCGGTTACTGTAATGTTAAGTATGATGTATGTTATTATATTATATGTTACTATATATGTTGGACCGGGGCCATGGAGAAACGTTGTTTCACCACTCTTTGTACAGGTATGAAGTAACCTTGAACTGGAAAACTGGATTCTGAAAAAAATACAGAAGAAAAAAAAAAAAAAACATTCTGCCCATTTAATTTGTTGTTGTGAACCTGTAGACTCCCTATTAGGATCAGATATGTCCCTTTTACTCATAGAATGACAGTCGGGAATTTCTATCTGCTTCTGTGATCAACCTCAGAATATCTCCATTTGGTCACTATTAATATTTTTCGTGCACAACAGCATTAAAAGAGCAACAGCAAATACTGTTGTTGTCTGCGTGAGAGTGAACAACAGCTGAAGATCAAGAAAAGAACATGAGAAAAGCAGAGTGGAATGCAGGCTGTACCAAAGAGAGCTTCAAGGAGGGGAGAGGTGCACAAAAGGTCTTTGATTTTAGTGCAAAAAGAATGGTCCACAGGCACACACCAAAACTAGGGTTTTAAAAAAAAGGTAGACAAATACAAAAAACCCCTTAGCAGGCTCCAATAATGCATTTAATTGGCCTCAAAAAAAATACATCAGCAAACTGAAAGCGGCACCATTACAGCCACAATTATCACACATCCGTTACAACGAGAACAAGCGTGCCACAATTACAAACAAAACACCATTACAACACCTCCCAAGAGACAGACAATCTGCTGACACACTTATGCAAACGTGCAATGCATTCACCCCTCCCCCACACTTACAATCAGACAAGAACATGGAGACGGAGTGGAAAATTACAGCTGACCACGGAATGTACCACTGAGAGACCTGAACGAATCATGGGGGTGGAGAATTTTAAATCTACTGACAATACGAAGCAGCCAGGCTGCAATTCACACTTACTGACACCAAAATCAATCTCGCCATATACACAAGTTCAGTATTATAAGCAAAAAGAAAATGTTCTGATTTGTAAACTTGTAATGGCACCCCTTATCAGTGATTCATGTTTAGTGAGCTTGCTGTACATTGATTTGACTGTTTTAGAACACTGTAATAATTTAAAGGGCACTGCATGCACGTGAGCAGACATGAGAAAAACAACTACAACAGTCTGGAAAGCATGTTGCTGTAACCGTGGAAACATTTCCCTGGAAGTACTCAACAAAGCATCTTTTGTTGTTTTTTGTCCTTTGTTCACTTAGAGACACTTACTTGGGGTCTTGTTTTATAAACATAATGTGATAGGGAAACTTCCAAGACTTCCACTTTAAATTCTGCACCTTTGTCTGGGCCGATTAGCCTCAGGAAGTTAACGGAAACCAGTTTGAACCAGTTTAGGCTTGTTAAGATACTGACACGTTATGGCACGGGATGGATATTCTGGGCACTGGTCTTTTCCATGACCTAATACAGTATCGTGAATGTTGTAGAACTTCAGTATGACCCATATTTTCCAGAAAGATCTGGAACTAGAAAATACAGTGCTTCACCAGAAACTACACATATGCACATACATGCATGCTTTTGGAGATTACAAATAAGCCTTAAATACCTTAATGAAACGGCAAACATCTAATTTATTGATATTTCTGCATCCAGTAAATCTAACCATAAACACCACACCTCAAAGCCATGCAAAGAATTATGCCTGGAAACTAACTGTGCTGCAAAAATTCCTGCAGACAGCTGCATTGGTGCTGCTACAGCTACTGGGGGGTATTGCAAGGTCAGAGGGCTGCAGCAATGGTGCTGTTGCGCAAAAAATCTGACTGCAGATCAGTTCCCCTTCCCCAACAACTTGTGATAAAGGCACCGTTAACATGTTAATGCTTGCCTTTGTTCAAAACCCCTGCATCGTTGGCCCGAATTGTGCAATCCAGCTTCAAGATGCAATGTGAAGCGGCATAGCAATGCTCTTGGGTGATCCATCTAATTTTCAAAGGTGAATCAGACAATCTAAACATGAAGCAACACAGCCTTAGAAATATGATCCACACATAAAGGAACAGACTCATTCTCTTGCATTAAAAACAGTTTCCTCTGTATATCACAATGATGTACACTTCTACGCAAATAATGTTTACAGTCAACAAGAATTCTTCCATCTCCAGTAAGTATTCAACATCTGAGTCCAAATTGATTCCTGTAATGCGAGTAGAAAGGGCTGCACACCCCTCCCCCACCTCAACAGTCAGACAAACAGTCAGGGAGACAGAGTGGAAAATTACAGAGTATGGACTGTACCACTGTGAGAGCTGAGCAGACTGGGGGGGGGGGAAGACACTGAAACCAGAGGGAGGGAACCTCACAATCAAGTAAGTAACTAATTAGGATCAACCGAGCATTACCAAACGTTTCTACCGAGCAAAGAACCGTAGGGTGTTTATGCCACAAAAAAAGAAACAGTTATCAAATAAAACAAAAAAAAAAACAGTTTTTCTACTGGTAAACATGGAATATGCAGGAGTGTCAAAAAGAGGCGTCAAAGTTAAAGACACGAGTGAGAGGTTCTGCTTCTCTATTAATGATGCTGTAGCAAAAGGGAGCATATAAGACACTCATCAAGCATCTCCAGAGAAGAGAAGAGCACTCCCTGACTTACATGCATTTACGACAAAAGACTCTCCTGCATTCGCCAGGTGGTGGCCTTATCCAAAATGCTCCTTGGTCGTTTTGCTTAGAAGCTACTGGCTAATTACACACCATCCCGACATTCCACACGGGAAGATATGCTGAATTTCTCCACCTTGCTCATCTTTTAGATTAAGTTAAGGCAACCAATTTGTACAAACATGAGCTCAGGTAAAACATTCAATTCATATCAGAGATTACAGTAGAAGATATACTCATTAATAACAGGATAAACTTCCCACAGAATAGCTTTTAGTGTACAGTAACAATTTTGAATGCATGGATGCTTAAACATTATTTCATTCTTTACTCTTAGAGGAGACCCACTTGCCATTACTGACTTTGCAAATCCCTATTCACACACAATTCCCAGCATTTGCAACATGCAGTCCTTTTGTGCAGTCAACCAATGAAAACATGAGGCTCATTGATCCTATAGAAGTTTGATTTTCTTTACTAACTCCAAGTGCAACTTATAATTATACCCAACTGCCATACTTGGGCAAGTGCACTGACCTTCAGAACGTTCTGGAATTCCAGTAGTGACCTAGATTTCTGTGAGTTCAAGAACTGTCACAACAGATCATCTACCAATTTAAAACAAGTCTAACTACTCTGAAATTGAATACAGACTTGCAATCAAATTATGAGCAGTACCATTACTATTATATTCTTTAAGCCACCCAACCAAAATCAATATTAAAAAGATGTTAAATAAAGGTTTAATAATCTCTGTTTCTTGTACTCAACACACTGCCAAAAAAGGGTATTAGTATCCTCAGTTGTTGGCTTATAACATGCATGTAACTGTGAATGTCTAAAAAACAGATAAGGACACAAATATTTTGATTGATTAGCTAATTATATATAACCATCACGGAAATGCCATCTGTATTTACAAATACACATTAATCCACAAATATCTGGCGCTGCAGCACTACACAAATAAAGCAGCCAGTTGCCCCTCCATCTTTATGTACTACTTCCTACAAATGTTTGGAATTCTTTCAGGCAGTGGCACAGCGCACTGAGCTGCGTAATCATGACCCTCACCGACGACAACCTTGGCTGCACTACAGTGCCGTTTTCAGAAACAATTTTCACTGCAGATGTTAGGCACTGCCCACCCTAAGATCCATTTACATTACTGCTGCTAAAAGTGTGACAGTTCCAACATCTGCCTGACAGACATCTGCCAGAGAAGGGTGTCAAGATGCATGTGATAAATTAGTCAGCATGCCACTGAGGACCCCCCAAAAAATTGTGCCATCGCCAGTCAACAGCAACAATGGGGTTTGTTAATGGAGGCATCTCTGCATCCTAAAGGCACCCTGCAAAGGTAGCACCCCTGACATGCCTTCATAGACATGATTAACTGGAGTATCATGTCAAGGGTGCCTCAATGCTCCTACACAAGCATGTGAACACTCCACATTCTGGAAACAGTCAGTGCCCTAAATATCACACCAATGGAAAAGACCATATACATGTTCGCTTTTACTGGAAATTACTAACTCTGAAGATGCTCAATTTCCATAGCAATTAAAGATATTGCATAGCAGATAAAACAGTTGAAGCAAAACCTGTGCCCCCCCACACACAAAGATAAGACACCCTCAGGTGTTACAACTTAAAAAAAAATGCCTTTGTCTCCCGTGAGACAACATATAACTTTTTGAAATCTGACCTTCCATAGCTTGTCCAGACCTTCCTGGCTTGTCCAGATATTTAAACGATGTCCACACAAAACGACAAAATGATGACAAGTTTACAAAATGAACAAATTAAGTGTCCTTGTTTGCCTGATAAAAAAAAATACAATGTTGTCATTTCCCACCCACAGAAGATTCATTCTGTCCTTATATAGCATCTGATCACTTGCCGTCCATTTCATAAAGTACTCATGGTCCCCTGGAAACAGGGCTTCCTGCCACTGCTGATGCTGCAGGTCTAGTCTGTTTTGGGCAACAATAAATTTTGCCAAACATCTTACTCTTTACTTCATGTTTTCCATCCACCTAAGATCTGACGTACAGGCGCTGTCAAGGACTGTTGTAAAGTACCACTAAAGGGATAGAATGTCCAAGGAGAGACAAGGTCCCCTCACCACTTGCACTGAATAAATACCAGTTTTTTTTTTTCTTTTTTCACCATGTTAGCCTAGAAGGTTCCAGCAAGACAAACAGTTTACTTCAGCTTGACAAATCCACACCATGGCACCACCACTGACCTCCACTGCCATGCACACGCTAGGGTTGTCTAGAGGCCCATAGAATCTACAATGTCGGTAACGATGTACCCTACATTGTAGCCTGACCCCTGTAGTTTCATTTCTGGGGAGGTGCACATCAGGCTATGATGCAGAGTGTGCAGCTGTGTAGTACTGAGGTCATAGATTCTATGCAGAAGAATTAATCAGCCATAGGGGTCAAATCATCCCCAGCTATGCAACACCTCAACCTCCCCGCTACTTTTCCACAGTCGTCACCTAAATACCAGGCTTCACAAACATGAACAGGTATACCTCTCACAGTGTGCATACCCCTTCTCATAATCTTTTTTTCCATACATCATACATTAAAGTTAATAATTACAGAAGTCAACTGCCTCCAGAGTTAGGCATTTCCAGCAAAACCAGACACTGACCAAATAGTCCTGAGGCTTAAAAAGGAGAGATTTTTCTAGTGTTGTGTCTGGAATTCTGCATCATTCAAAGATTCCTACCACGTGTATAATTGGGAAGTGATTGAAAGCGCAATAGAGCTGCTAGACAGTCATGTGTCAGTAATGGGCCATTTGCCTCACTTGTAAAACCATCTGATAAACAAACCAAATGTAAAGTAAATGTGAATGAAAGGCTGCTGTTCTGCGATGTGCTACAAAACAACAGTGGAGCAAACTGTCCAACACAGCATGGGACATTCTGCAACCTCATCAAATTCATCAAACACTTCTTCACCATTCCTGCTTCACATAAGATTTATGTTGAACCTGCACAATTACATGTGTGTGATATGTAAAACTGCACAGAAAGTTATAAATCTGACTTGGCTCCCACAAACAGATGCATTACCAGCAGCTGTACCTGAATTTGAAACCAAGTGATAGGGGACAAACTGATGTTGAGTGTCTGATTCCCCCCTACAGTACAATTACAGGTGTACATTCTGATGTCTGCACAGATGTTAACTTTTTTTCTTATACAGTAAAAAGAATCTCTGCTTGGCAATTTTTGATATGTCTAAGTAAAATTCAGGCTAGCCAGATGGTCATTGCTTTATAAAAAACCTGGATAAAGTCACATTATATCAGACACAAATGACTGAAAATGAGATAAAACTATCAAGAATGACATTAATGTCTGGTTGCAACGTGCTTTCCTAACTACTTCCATTCATTTACTTCAATAACGTTTGAACAGGTTGTTTTCCAGCAACTTCTGCAAATGCTTCATATACCCTTACAATAATCTTTATACAAGGCAAAATAAAAAATACATGTGATGAAACACAAATATTAATGCATAGCTTAAAATAAATTCTTATTGTGACAAAAGAACAATGAAAATCAACCACATAAAACTTTTTAACACTAGGCCTAAAGCATTTAAACCCTGATTTAACTTATAACCATATATATTATAAAGTGATTCAACAGTTTCCTTCAGTAAACCCTTCGCATACTGATACAAACAGCTAAACACAATAATCAATAGAAGCCGTCAAAAGCACACTAAAGCATAGTGATAAAAACATTAAACTAACCCCAAAATCAAATTGACAATAACATCATTAACATTTAAACATAACCTGTAATGTTATTGTAAACGATCATACAAAATAAACTAAACAAACGGAAAAACTTACCTGTCTTTTCAGATTTCCAAAGCCGAAAAGTGTGAATAATCCAGTTATTAAATCGTAAAACGCCGTAGAAATGTTTTGCCAAAATTAGCGGTTTAGAGTTCGTGCATTTGTGCTTTCAGTCAGCCATTAAGGCGCATGCTATGTCGGTTATTCGGTCGGTAACTTGATCAGTTAATCAGTCTGTTACTCAAGTCAGTTGACTGCGTAGACAATGACCCGAGGGTGACACGAGGAGCTCCGCACAATCACACGCACCGGGAGTACAGCGCGAGCAGGCCCGTCTGTGAGCGCACTCCTGTTTCAGACAGCCAACAGTCACACTCACACTCTCTCGCTCCCGCACCAGGCAGTAAAGCGGAAGGGGGCGGGGC
Organism: Cyphomyrus plagiostoma; assembly: GCA_019775915.2. Lineage (NCBI taxonomy): Eukaryota > Metazoa > Chordata > Actinopteri > Osteoglossiformes > Mormyridae > Cyphomyrus > Cyphomyrus plagiostoma. The sequence goes on from JABFEA020000048.1 coordinate 1,837,761, forward strand.
CAAGGGAGGAGCAAACGGGGTAGCAAAATCCCCGTTATAGATCGACGTTCTGAAAAACGCGAAACTTTACACAATACATATCCCTTACACATCTGTTGAAAATATAAATAGAGCGCAAATATATACCATTGTAAAGATCAGTTCAGTCGAATTATAAAACGCATTCATATGAAAATCTTCGAAGAAACGGCAAGCCCCAGTCAAAAATGTGATAATTATTATTTAAACTCAACTATTAAATAGTAGTAAGAGTCACAGATAAATATTAGATCTTACTTGATCTTCAACAGATTCGACAGTGTGACTCTTCGAATCTTCTATTCAGCTACATAACGCTTCCTGTTTTCAAGTCTCTTAACAGACTCCTCCCAATGTAACCAAGCACACAGCCTTCAGTGTTAACAGCACGCCTGTGAGCACAGTCTGTGAGTGCGTGTCTACGTGTATAGAGCTGCACATACGCATTATATCTCTAAGCCTTCCAACCCTTTTTCAATTATACATTATAATCGCATTTAAAAAAGCGAAATGAAGTATTGCGCAGATTTACCATGTCTCCACACACTGTTACATAAATGTGTCCAGACCTTATCCACCATGGTAATTCTTGTCTCACTGTTCAGAAAATCAAACAAATAATGTGTAATATGAATTTCACAAATGATTTTCACTCTTACTTCAGATACTCCTGATCACGCCAGCGAGTCCACCCCCCGAAAGGTGGTGAAAATGCTCATGGAGAAAAGGAACCGAAAGGTGAAAGAATACAACACTGCACAAAGGGAAACGGGAAGGGGGGGGGGATGCGCGTTAGGATATGGTGAGTGAGTGCAGCAAAGCTCTAGGGTACAGGAAGGCAGGGGGGAGGGGTAGAGAAAAAACAGTGGGAGGAGCCAATGCAGCGCTATGGCACATGTCAGACTACTGAAATCCCCAAGAGACATGAACAGTGCTATGCGCTATTGTTCCTCACGACTCTGAATAGCAGTCCTTACTCTTTAAAATGTGCCACGTGAGCTGCACCATTCAGTCTCTTTCCCCTGTATTCCTGATCAATACATTCCTGTAGCACACTCACTTCTCCTGAAGTATTCAGTTGGTGACACCATTATGTCACACCAGATTTGTATTAAAAACAACACAGAAAGCTTTTAAGTTTTACACCGTAACCTGCTTGTTAACCTTAAGTAATGGAGGTATTGTGTGTTTCTCTAGGGTACAGCAGTAGCCCATGTTTTGGGATTCCAACCTGCAGCCTTTTGGTCACAACTTTATTTCACTGTTTGTGCATAACTTAATCCTGGTGATTCTTCCATGCAGCAGATTTTCATGCCAGCTATAATATTTGAATCTGAATGACCAATCAGTAACAAAACTAACTTCTGGACTGGTTGATGTGCGCTATGATGCCAATGTGATGTCCGCTATGAAGCACTCTCCTGGCTGAGAATTCTAATAATTCTGTCAAAGTTTTGTCAAAAAGAGGCAAAAATCACATTCACACAAATTTTCCAAAAATTTAATCTTAAAACACAGAAAGGGAAAACCTCACACCAGGTCATTATTCAAGACCCGCCCCAGTCAGCCATTTTGTGCTCCTGTCTCAGCTTGCTGTTGCTAGTCAGAAGCAAGCTATACTGCACCTAAAATGTCTGCTAGTGATTCTGCAGTACCAGCATTCACCCATAGAGGTCCTTCAAACAGACACACACAAAAATCAAAAGATACATATAATGTATATAATATATAAATATCATTTGAACATGTTCTTGTGCATCCAGAAGGCCAGTTGTTTACATCATCAAGCATGCCATCAAAGCCAGCACAGCTTTCAAAAGTCCAGTGAAAGGCACTATGCCAAATGAACCTCAATTTTGATTTGCTCCAGCAAGCATGATAAATACACAAGCAACACAATGTGTATTTTCACACAGCTCTTCCTTTTTCCTGCCTATACATTCTGTATCCTGTTTGGTGGACTATAAAACGCAGGTAAAATGGAAATGGTGGTTTTCCCTGCTACAAGAATCAAGAGGGATTATACACTGCAGACATACAGCAGTGAAGAGCTTTGCATTACCTCCCACTTCAGAGATTCCTCAATCCGTATGTTAATCTAACTGCATGCTGTGACTGAGGGAGTGAGCAGGAGTGAGACAGGAAGGTGTGAGGACTGGGCAGCGTGAGACAGAGTGGGAAGGGGAGTGGGGGAGGAGGAGCAGACAGAGCAAGTCAACAGAGCTGTGCAAGAGATGGGGGAGGGTTGGGCGTGAGGCACAGACGAAGGGGCGGAGCCTTTGCACTGCACAAGCAACCCAGTTCTATCAAACACTTCCTTCAGCCAACAAGCGCAGCCCACAGGACCTGTCTTACACCACAGACGGGAGGGAATTGCCGCCTATGCCACAATGTTCTTGTGTGCCATATGTACAGTTTTCTATACAATAATCTGTTACAATAAAATTAAAATATACTTCCTATCACTACATTCACATTTCAGGAAAATTAGATTTTTTACTCTATTTTGTGTATGTAATACACTGGGGTTTCTTGAGGAAAGACAGCAGACAGATATCGGTGTTTATAAACTGCTATCACAGAACAGTGTAAAAGACTGTGAGTGGTATTGTGGGACACTGGGAAGCCATTTGCATTTGGAGTCAATGCCAGCTACCTTCTCTCCACACAGAAAATGTCTCTTGTTCCCATGCAGTTCCTCCCTTGAACTACAGAGGTCCCCTTATAAAGAAGGCAGCAAAATAATCATGATGATACACATGCATGTACCCAGAAATAGATAAACCCCACATCTTGAAGCAAAGACATTCAAGCTGCTCAATAGTTGATCACATGGTATTTCCCTTTAATGTGGGAAGCAATAAACTGTCACCCCACTCAGGGGACTGTTGCGCCATCGCTACAGATTCAATGACTGCTTTGCTGGTATGTAGACAAAACGGAATTCCGGAAATAAAGAGTGCCCCATAATAAGATACACACAAGGCTACACATAGCTCACTCTCTGCAGAAAAGCATATAGCAAATATAGCTCCAGTATTAGCAAAGAACCAATGCCCCCCAGCCGTACAAGCAGCAGCAGGGGACCCAGGCTGAAACGTAAATTGCTGACTAGCTTGCGGGTGCTAGCAATAATTAGATATTAAGGCCTCCCTTCTTTCACAAGGCTTTATTGCATTATTAAAAAAAAACCCAGAACAAAGAGTCATTAAAACTGTAATGAAGAAACACACTAACAGATCCGGAGCACCAGCAAGTCTCATGGTTACTGCAGAAAATATGACTCAAGGCATGCAAGAAAGCCACATCAACAATATGGTGCATTCGGCTTCAGCTACTGCAGTCATGTTCTGAAATGAATTATGTAAAACCAAGCATAATTTAGTCAAATTAGACAAAGAAGTGCTATTTCACAGTGCATATAAAAAGAAAAAAAGTGCTTTGCTGCTAAATGTCAGCTGCGAAAGTGCCTTTTCCCCAGTTAAGCCAACAAATGAGTAGAAAGAAGCACTTCAAAATATTTTTGCAAAAAAAAAGACAATCTACAGATATGATATACTTGAGTGAGTTTAGTCTACAGATATGATAAAGTTCTTATTTTAAAAAGCACTAAATCATCCACCCGCTTATCCGCTGTTAGGGAAAAGTGAACCTGGACCCTATCTGAGCAAGTACAGAAACACCCTGCACAGGATGTGAAGCAATTCAGAACTATCAAGAGTTTGTTATACAGAAGTAAAAACTGCACATAAAGGTACTAAAAACAAAAAAAAAACATATTTACAGTACATGCTTTAACATATTTACAGTACATGCATGCATATGGGGCAGCGTGTGGCTCAGTGGGTTAAGCCTGTGTAGCTGTAATCATGAGGTTGCAGGTTCAAACCCAGCCTCAGCACACCTGTGGCTCCTTGAGCAAGGCCCTTAACCCCCAGCTCCCTGGGTACCACACAGGTGGCTGCCCTTCATGGACAGCTTACTCCACAAAGAGACTAAGTTGAGAGAGGTGTAAAGATAATTTCCCCCCCCCGGGGATCAATAAAGTACCAATAATTATTATTACTATTATGCAAACACACAGAACAGAAACATGGAATTAGTGGTGCAACGGTACATGTAAAAAAATCAGTTATACCTCTGGTGCTGTTCTATATCTGGTTTAAGTGATGATGTCACAACACTTTAATATCCAGGTCATATACAAATATGCTAATAATGTGTTACAATCACATGAAATATCCATTATGTTTAACAGTCCCGATTCACATTCATTGAGTTTTAATTCCTTAGGCTGTGATAATCTAGTGTAATTTTCCATAACCACAATATGCAGGCACAACAAATTCCCGTAATGTAAAACAATATCCTTCGCTTAGCTGGTTAGGTAGCTGGTACAATCAAAAGGTATTGACATCTTCTGAGGAAATAGAGGGTGCAAGTAGTGTTAACAAAATTAGCCCAAAAGCTCATTCAGCTACACACACAATTTTTGATTTAGAAAAAAAGATGGATTTATTGTTGAGAAACATCCATCCATCGTGTACTGCTTTTCTGGGCCCAGGTCAAAGGGGCAGTAGTCTGAGCAGAGATTCCCAGACCTCCCTCTTCCCACCCACCTCTTCCAGTTCTTCTGGGGTAATACTAAGGTGTTCCCAGGCCAGCCGAAAAATACTATCTCTCCTGGGTCTGCTCCAGGTCTCCTTCTGGTTGGACATGCCCACTTTCCAAGACATCTTGGAGTTACCCTAGATGCCAGAACCACTGCAGCCAGCTCCTTACAATGCTGAAGAACAACGGCTCTACCTTCCCGGGTGTCCAAGCTCCTCGCCATATCTGTAAGGTTGAGCCCAGATCTCATTTTTTCAGTCACTACCCAGAGCCAGCATAGGTGAAGGTAGGAACATATATTGACTGGTAAATCAACTGGCTTCATCTTTCAGCTCAGCTCTCTCTTCATTAATCAATACAATGTCCACATAACAGCAGACACTGCACTGATCCACCAGTCAATCTCCTGTTCTATTCTTTCACTAACTTGTGAATAAGACCCCAATATACTTGAACTTCTCTTGCTTGAGGCAGTAACTCATCCCCAAATTGGAGGGGGCAATCCACTCTTTTCTGATTGAGAACCATGGCCTCAGGTTGGAGGTGTTGATCTTCATCCCAGCTGCTACACACTTGGCTGCAAACCCTCTTCCCCTCCCCCAGTGCACGCCAGAGGTCACAGCTTGATGAAGTCAACAGGATTACATCATCTGCAAAGAGATGTTCCTGAGGTCAACAGATACCTTCCACCACTTGGCTGCCCCAGGAAATTCTGTCCATAAAAAAGACAGCCCTAGCAGAGTCAAATACCCACCAGGGATGAATCTGACTTAATACTGGCAATCTGATACAAGCTTGTGCTCTAGTTGTACAGGGACCTAATAGCCTGTAGCAGTGGGCCAACACCCCATATTGCCAAAAATATTCCTGAGGCACCAGCAACAGGGACATGATTATATGCCTTTTTCAAGTTCACAAAACACATATAGACTGGTTGGGCAAACTCACAACAACCCTCCAGTATGGACTCTTGTGAAGGTAAAGAGTTGACCCTGTGTTCCAAGGCGGGACTAGAATCCGCACTGATCCTCATGGATCCAAGGATTGACTAAAGGACGGACCCTCCTCTCCAGTACCCTGACATAGACCTTCCCAGGAAGGCTGTGGAGTATTATCCCCCTGAAGTACACCCTCTAGACCCCTTTCTTAAAGACTCTGACTAAGACTTCAGTCTGCCAATCCAGAGGTATTGTCTCTGACTTCAACCTAATGTTGAAGAGATATGTCAGCTAAGACATATGCTCATCCTAGCAACATCAAGACTTCAGGAAATGAGGGTGAATCATCCACCCCAAGAGCCTTACCACTGAGTTTTTTGACTACCTCAGTGAAGTCCTTTTCTGAGTCCTATGATTGTACTTCACCCAAGGAAGTGTGTCAGTGGGATTCAGGAGGTCCTCAAAGTATCCTCCACTGCCTGACTATATTCCCAGTTAAAATCAAGAGCACTCCATCCCTATTTCTGTTTCCCTCTGATGGTTTGCCAGAATCTCTGCAAGTCTGATTGAAAGTCATTTTCCATAGCCTCACCAAACTTCTCCCACACATTCCTCACTTTGGTACAGACAGGGGACAGGAACAAGAAATATGAGACACACAGGCTAGTGTGGGAACAGATCTTATAAAGGATATTACTAATACATGCACTTAGAAGAATATAACTAACACATAGTGAAATATGC
>JABFEA020000048.1:1867098-1880620 GCA_019775915.2 Cyphomyrus plagiostoma
GCCGCACTTTGTCTGGTTCCTCACCCAGGACCTGTTTGCCTTGGGTGACCCTACCAGGGGCATAAAGCCCCAGGCAATTTAGCTCCTGGGATCATTGGAACACGCAAACCCCTCCACCACGATAAGGTGTCGGCTCCAGGAGGGGTACACACACACACACACACACACACACACACAAGAAAGCAAAATACAATGCCAGATAGCTAATCCCAAAAAGCCGTCACCTTAACACTGACATCCCGCCGTCCCACCCCAACAAGGAATGCAATACAGAATGATGGACAAAGGGATGGAAAAAAGAGCCAATAGTCAAATGAATTGCTATTATTAAAACCACCATAATAATTACGTTATGTCTCCCAGGCAAAGAAACTGAGTGATTATCTGAAGTCACTAGAAAATCACAGTCAGCTAGATGCACATAATGATTATAACTTCTAACGCAACGCAGATGGCACTGTTTACAATTGCTGTTGTCAACATCAGGCACCCAAGGGTAATGAAGCTCACAGCAAAATTTGCATCACAAAACACATTAGGCCAGTATGCTGTGACATGGGCAGCATCAACAGAACTGTTCTGATGCACTGTAATTATGAACCAACCAGCCAGCTCAGACAACAGACTTTACTGCATGTCAAATGTACTTGGAATCTAACAAAGATGTTATGACTGTGTAAACAAGCAGGTACATCTGAATGAAAAGGCAGTTTGGAAAGTGTTCTATGGGGTTTTACAGACTACCACTGAGACCATATGCAGTATACCACTACCCAGGTCATTACAAGCACAGAAATTAGGTAATCCACCCTCACGCCCCAGCAAGGAATACGTAACAAGCTGCCGTGATCACCCTGCTCTCCTAATTCAGCTGCTGCAGCGTGGGTTTGACAGACAGTACAGTATGACTTTCAGTGCACCCCTTCCCATTGTATAAGACTCACTGCATGAAGCTTTGCAGATTCTTGCTGGTAGATTATAAAAGTCACATAAACACTGCAGGGGTCGTCGGTTTTCTCCTTCCTACTCATTACTGGTAGACACATCCTGCTCCCAACAACAGTAGTATTAACTAGGGGGGCAAATCACAGCTTTCCTCGCAATACGATACAGTATGGATTCCTTAAGCCAACGGTTCAAATTTTTTTGATACCTCAGAAATTCCCAGGATAAGATGCGATACGATTTGATTCAGTTCGATACTGGGGGATAGCAGTCGAAATGATGAAATTTCGCACAATCCTTTACATTTCAATGGATTAAAAAAGGGAAATATAATTAGCATTTTATCATATTTTACTGGGAACTGTAAATAAAATCTAGCGTAGTCAAGTATGTCCCATAAATCAAGCAAAATAAAGTGTAGATTAACATGGTGAATAATTTTTACTTTGAATCAAGTCTTCTGTAGACAAATACAAAAGTGTAACAAAAAGTATGTCCATAGCTGTCATGACCTGCTCGTTTGACCCTCTCGTGTGCTAGAGGCTTCTTACTTGGTCCAGCTCCCCCATTCATTTTTATTCCCTTTCTTAAGTTTAGTAGAAATAAACTGGAGGCTAACTAGTTGACTCGGTAGCTTGCAGCAGCTGGTGCGGTTGAACACGTCATCCATCCTCTATTTTTTTATGGCATATAATCTACCCACACTAACTTTGCGATCGACCAGTAGATCGTGATCGAAGTATTGGGCACCCCTGGTGTAGACCATGGGTCACATCGATGCATCAGATCGTTTGCAGTTGAATCGATATATCGATACAAATCGATGCATTGTTACACCCCTAGATCAGCCATCTATGTATGTATGTATAGCCATTGCCTAGTCATCTGGCATCACTATGTATATATCCCATCACTGGTTTGACCACCTTGCATTTATCAAAACATCAATTACACTGTTGATAACTCACTCATTCACTGACTCGTTATGACTGTGTTTGGTATTTTGATGTTGATGTGCATTGTTATAGTTGTAGGAGATATAACACACACACATACATATTATTCAGGTACAAATATGGGGTTTCATTTATATTTCAGCCCACAACACGTCATGGGTAAAACATTTATTAATTACTACAAGTATTTGCTTATTTACCAATAAATTGTAAAAAAGACAATTTTATGTGAGAAAAGGTCGTAGAAATTTACGATGAAACCTTAACAGATCTATACATAATTTAACATTTATTCTAAATGCAAAACTAAACCAGTTCATACACCGTGTCATCATAAATGAAATTGACAAGTAGCTGAAACAATTGTGAAGAAAAAGTATATTTTTCAAGTCATTAACTATAAAGCCTGAATTACATGAGGAAAAAGCTATTTATTACTTGAATATATTCAATGCATTTTGCTATGAAACAGGAATTCTACTGCTGTACTTAGACTTTAGGAAGCCAATTTCAAAACAATGCAGCTAAGATTTTTACTTTATAAAAATTATCAATTGTGTTTTGTATAAATATTTGCTTCAAGGCCTGCACATTGCAGCAGAGGCATTGCAGGTTAAAAGAAAAAACAACTGGGGTAAACAGAGAAGCCATGCTGGCCCCGTTACTCAAACGCAGAGTCCAGCCATTCTGTCATTCTTACAGACCAAAGCCTGTATCCCTGTCAAACCAACACAAATCACATGATCACACTGAAAGCTGATTAGCACAATCTGGGTCAGAAGGTTCATTGTGTCTACATGAAAAAGACTGAATGACAGCTTTGAGTATAGCATAATTATTGCAAAATATTTAAACGGTTTCTCATTCCCAAAAATTAGAAGATGTTCATGATTTTACAGTAACATGGAGCACTTTCCACCTACTGCCTGTTTGCCTCAGTTGTTCTTCTTGTCAGCCTGGGGTGGGTATGGGGAATAGGGTGGAGGTTGGTCCTTTAAGAATAACAAAAAAAAATAGGTGAGCGATAGATGTTAGATTACATATTTAAACATAAATACAGAATGAGCCAGGAACTGGGGGAGGTTGGTGATCTCACCATGGGCATGTAGACACTGTGTGGTTTGTTGGGGTCGTAGTAGGCGCTGCCTGCAGCTTCCATTGCCTTGGGATTTCCTGGAAAGGCAAGAACAAGGAGAAAAACAAATGATAAAATGACAGTAACACATCCCCTATCCAGAGCATCAGAGGAAAAAGGGAACAAAGCTATTAACAACACAGGAAAAAACACTGGGATTATGAAACTAACCATTTGGTCATTTTTTGTGTCATTGTTACTGAAGAAAGCACGCAGCTCTAATGATCGGTCCACATGCCACATATGCTAAATGGCAAATCGGCGCACGCCAATTTACAGAGACGAATCCTTTCTGACTATAAAACCACATAACTGTAGACAGCATGGCCCACAAGGCTCATGGAAAAGAGAGTGATGTCATTAGACAGGAGCAGTGATGCACACTGACCTGTAGGGGAAGCTGTCCAATTCTGGGGGGGGCCAGGATAAGGTGGGGGCTCTGGCATGAAGACAGGGGCTGATGGGTACATTCCTGAAGCAAACAGACTTACATTAATAATAATAACGCAAAAGTATAAACCAGAAAAAGAAAACAATCCTGACAAATTCATTGCTGAATGAAAATGTTACCACATAAAAAAGTTACATATGTTATTGATATGTTAATGACATTAGTATACCTGCAGGGGGTGGTGGTGGGTACATATAGCCCATGTTGGCAGGAGGTACTGGAGGATAGCCATTTGCCAGGGGGGCATATGGGTACCCGTAGGGAGCTGGGGGCACTCCATAACCATTCATAGCTCCTGGGGAGGGGTACCCAAATAAAGGCCCTCCGTTTTGAGCAGGAGGGGCACGAGAAGCTGTTTGCACAATGAAAATAAATATTGAACCAATTTTTTACAACTATTAAAGCAACCAGAAGCAGAACAACGTCATGAAGCATGTGTCCATAAGATCTTAAGCCCCATACCAACTGCCTTCATTGATCTATGTTGCCCATTAACCTTAACTGAAGCAATCTGGGTAGACTGTAGATAAAAGTGAAAGCATTGTATTAAATGCCAGCAGTGTTTGGGCCTGGACATGGTTTTCAGTTCAGGGTTTACTTGGTTGCTTGCTAAATTTTTGTCTTTCCCGTTTTCCAGCCCGTCCAATGTAGCAGACCACTACACTTCAAAATGTCCACATTACCAGTTACATATAAATAAGATAAAAACAGGAAACATTAGCTTCATGTTTGCTCAGCGACTCCCTGACAACATTTGCCACATGGTGCCATTCACAAACAAGCACATATCTGCGGCCCAGAGCTTTTCTGCTTTTCACCCAGTTAATATTCAGTGCATTTCCTCAACTCCAATTACAAAAGATGGTCTTACTTGCTATCTCATTAAACTAGATTAAAACATGTACAAACACTGCACCTTGCGATAATGCCAGTTCATTACAGGGAGATTTCTCCTGGCAGTGATGCTACAAAACTTTAGGTAAAGCTTATTTCACTCATACAAACTTGTACTTGTAAGCCTTTGATTCCATGAATCCTTGAGGTTTTCACTCAAATATCTCATTATAATATGCACAGAAACAAACACAGAAGGCACACAATCCACAATGCAGAGGTTGGCCGAACACACTTACCATTGGTTGCCAGCTTGAAGAGATGCTGCCCCAGCTCTATCGCACCACCGGAGGTGAATGACATCTTGAAATTTGCTTTTCCTTCCCAACCCCCTACCAGACAGACATAGTATAAGCGGGTGCTAAAAGCATGAGAAGGCTGTCTGAAATAGACACAGCCATACAAGCTTACATCAAGAGGAGCAAACACAATGTGCTCCAAAGGGAAAAAAAAATGTAATAAGTGCCAAGAGTTAAGAGGCATGAAAGAACACCTACCGCCCGCTTCAGCCATGATGGTGCCCTTTATGTAGTTGGCGGCAAACACTGGCTGCTCGATGCTGCAGCCCTTCATCAAGTAATACGGAAACATGAAGGAGCCCAGACAGTCTTTGCTATTGCTGGACACAAACAGCATCTAGACAGTGAGGGAGATATTAAGCAGGTGTAAGAACATGCACCCTTAATGACAAGAGCACGATGCACTTTGAAAGAACGAGGAGTGTCACAGGCCTACCCTGTATGGTGTTAGGTAAACAGTGCCTTTCTTCGTTCCCCGGAGCAACTCCATCTTGCTAGTGACATCACTGAAGGTGAGTTCCACATTTCTGCACTGCCGTAGCACGCTAGAAGAAGAGAAGATCACCTCAGCCCCACACATTTAAGCATGTGTAACTCCAGAAAAAACAGACACCTATATTTCATACAATTACAGGAATACACAATATATGGGATTTTTTTACTACTACAAGCTAGCTGCCATGGCAAGAAACCCTAACCACACTGTGGGATTTCACAAATGTAATAATAAAGATCCTATCCAGTTTCACAAGTTCCTTCTTCACTTCAACACTTCCTTTATAAACTGAAACTGCCTGTTTTTGCTTTCTGAATTCCATCCATCCACATTCAAACTGATTATTCAGTACAGTGTCCTGAGGGGCGGCACAAACAAACAAAGGCAGCACAAAAATATAAGGCTGGGGTGCACTTTGGATGGAATACTAACTCATCACAAGGAAGACACACTCACACTCTAAAGCCAAGGACACCAATTTAAATTAAGTTCATGTCGTTACACTTCAGGAGGAAACTGTAACGGCCAGTTGAATCCCACACAACACAGGCTCTCTGAATTAAAGAACGATTAGCCTTCTAACCACTCATTCTGGTCGAGGACACAGTAGGCCCAGGAACCGATCCCAGGCAGATCATGGCACAAGGTTAGGGTACAACCTAGCAGGATGTTAGTCCATTACATGGCAATTTGAAATACTTTTCTGTTTGTATTTAGATAGCATTTTGCCATCATACTAATATAACTATTATTCAGTAATATTCATGGCATAAATGCCTGATTTAGAATACATTAGCAAAGCTACGTGAACACCTGTGAAACTATAGATGATTAAAAAAAAAAAAAACTCCCTAAGTGCTGTCAGAATGTTTACTGTATACATTAATATTGTTTACTTCCTGGACCGGAGATCTCTGACGTATGACAAAACAAGTACGTATCATATGTTCCAGCAGGTGTCGGCCTAAAACTTATGTCACTTAACATTAAGTTACGCAATCATCTAAATAACTTATTTTTCTTGACAGCCAGATGTGACCAAGAATTTTACTTTCAGTTGTTTTTTAAAGACTGGCTCGATCACAATATCAATCCGAAGGGTCAAACGCGTAATCCAGCTGTGACGGCCCATGTTAAATAAGTTATTTAGGTACCTTTCTAGGACAGCTAAAGAGTCGACATTTTTAGCTTTAAATAAGTGTTGTCGAAATTCCAGTAGGTCTAATTTTACCTGCCTGGTATAATCACTCATAATCTTAGTTACTGTTATCGACTTATGAAACACTACTCGCATAACAGCCACTGCTTTCATTAGCTAGCCAACTGCGTAGTTGCCTTCCATATGTAACTTTGTATATAAACTAAAATAATCCGGCGGCGCAGCTCCTGGCAGCTTTCCGGTCAGTAAAATAGCACCAAAGCATCGCTCGCCGGTTAATTAGCGAGGCCCAAAGAAAGTTTATCCTCAGTTTAGCCAGGTTAACGACCACGGGCAGCGCGCGGACCCGAGCGGAGCTCGCCGCGCGTGACGCCTCACCTCTCGCCGTTGTTGATTAAAACGCCGCCGTTGTGCGAATGATTCCGATTCAGGGCCATGTCTGTCAACCCTAAGAATCCAACACCCCGTGTGTCGCTCCTCTTTCCAGTGGCATAAAGATCCTCTTCAACCAAATCAGCTTAGCTCTTCTCCTCCCCTCTTCTCGCTTCCTCACTCGTCGTGACGTCACCCCCTACCTAATGTTTTTTATTGGTCGCCGTCTCGTGATGTCCTTACGTCACTAGTTGGACGACTTCAGATTGTTCCCTCATCACATTGTATTTTATTATTTTATCCAGCTTTGGACACATTATTTCAATATATCGATTTTGTGTTCTTTCCCCAAGACATTTAAAACAATCAAGTTTTTCTAACAGCACCATGTTTTAACTTAAATATTATAGTATGAATTCCATGAATTGTTAGTTATAAAAACGTGGATTTTATGACGCGACAACACCTAATTCGTACGATTTTTCAAATTCATTAGCAGTGTTTTTAAAGGAACAGTACACTGCAATGTGAAATGTACTGTTCCGTTTTACACAGCATCTCGATTCCACTGTTTCATCAAAATTACATTTCTCTGGTTTCTTTGTTTGTGTTCTCAGGTGTTACAAAAAATGTCAGATTATTGAAAAACAGACTGCTAGGGGTCAAAGCTCTATCTGTTAATATATTAACAAGTAATGCTCAGCTTGTGGTCACCTCGCTTATACTTTTCCATATGCATTTCTATTCATCTCATTTTGCTTTTGTTCAGAATGCTGTTTCTGATATATAATAACAATCCAAATGAGGAATAATAAACATGAGATTTATTTAATGGAACAGAGGGAAAATGGGTAGATGGGAAGATAAGAATGATATAAAAAAACAATGAAGATGTATAAAGGGTGACAACTCAGTATGGTCTGAATTTCCTCTGTGCTCTCATTAGCGCAATCCTCTGCTTGTCCTCCTCAAACTTCTTCCGCAGCTCCGCAATATCTGAAAGTTAGGAAATACTGGATTTAGACTCCAAATCATGATGTACACACTGTATGCTTAATTATCTTCTACATCATGAGACATCTTTAGTTAATACAATGTTTGCACAACACTGTGGTGAAATAAGCCTAGAACATACTCTCTGTGTGCTGCTACAGGTTACACAACTTTTGTGCACATCCTACATTTTGGGGCACTGCGTGTTTATGCAAGTGGTTGTAGTCAGTGCAAGCACACAGCAAGGATATTCCACTAGTACAGCAGATTCCACCTACTGAAAATACCTCAAAAAACACTATCAGTTCCTTGGACATGTACACTGGCGCACAACAGATAAACTAGACACAACACCTGGGCTACACACATGCAGCCTGAGCAGACACTCCTGACAATGAAAATTCACATCATTTGCACTGTGCGCAGACCATAACAGCACGTGGACATGCAGAGTATTAATTAGGCTGTAAATACAACCGTAGCCTCTAGAAGGAAGTTTCATACAAATGAAACTGATTTTAAAAATGGCTGTGATTAAAAAGATAAACAGCCTAGTCTTTCATCAAAAGGCACATTGCGACTTACGCTCTCTTTGCGTCTGTCTGTGCTGCCATGCGTAGAAATTTATTAGCTCCTTCCTCTTCCGCTTCTTGTCCTCCTTTTGGAGAGCCCTCCGGTTGGCCACCTCAGTGTGAGGCCGGGCCTTGCTTCCCCTGGTGCCCCTTGTAACTTTCACCCAGCCTTCATCATCCTCTTCCTCATCCCCATCCCCTTCTTTCTGCAACTGTTGAGATTCCTGAGAGACAAGGCCAGAGGAATCAAGAAGATCTTCAGAAACTGGTTTTAAATATAACCTGAAGCCTCACTTCCCTTCAGAACCATTCTAACAAACAATCAAATACACAAACAAAGACGACATGGGGACCAAACACTAAGACTGACCTCCTCTTCTCTCCTGTCATACTCCTGCATGTAGGCGTCCACTGCTTCTTGGAGTTTGTCCGGGTAAGCTACCGACTGCCTGTACTGATATATCCATTCTGGAAAAAGACAACAGATACACTGTTTCCATGCATCCACTGACCATGTAAATAAATTTTGAAAAAAATCTTAAGTTCATGTGTCACTCACTCTTCAGACCAACTTTAATTGGTTGTTGTTCTGTGCTAACAACCAATGGCATGTTATGGGGGTGTGACTTTGCTGCCTTCACGCTTGATGCTTTTTTAAACACAATATATGCCACACTAAATCCCTGGAAAGCAACAACAAAAAAACTGACATTTCATAAATGGCCAATTCAGTCAAACAAAGCGGCATGACTGGGCTGTAAACACAGAGTGATGCACTCCTGCAAAGGCCCCCCACCTCGTTCTTTGCTGGTCTAAAATATTTAGACAGTTGCAGTTCTGAGTGATCAGTGGCACCAGGCCTCTCCATCAACTCCACTGACTGGATTTCGCCGAACAATGTAAACAGATTATGAACAACATCCTGAAACATGCAAATCAAGCGTTAAGTGACAGCAAAACTGAGAGAGCAAAATAATTATTTATCAGACAGTGTATTAAAAGGTAGTAAAACTATTGCATTAATGGCATTCACATAAACCTGAATCTCTGCATTACGATTTGCAACATGTATGCATACCTCTGTGCAGTAAGGCGGTATGTTGATTACAAACAACGTCCTGTCAAGTGGTCTGTGGGAGGTCTTCTCTGCCCGAACTCTGTGTTCCTTAATGTAAATGCTGTGTTGACTGACACTGTCTGCGCTGAACTGGAGAGGCAGGACTAATAAACAAAGATATCAGCAGGTATTCAATAAACAGCACAGTAATGACTGAACAGCCTAACAGGCTCTTTAACTTCAACCGCTGTAAACACCAACAAAAAAGAATACATGGATGAAATACTGAAGCTAATTTCAAATTTATTTGAAATGCTATGCGACAAAAAAAAGATTTTTTAAAGTTAAATTTTGTTGAAAACACCAATCGTCGGACATTGGACAATATCTAATTATATACCATATATGAGTAACTATGGGGAAGGAAATTAAATTAACACTTTATTTGACTAAGCAGCTTTTTAAAAATAATAATAAAATGGTTTTAAGTAGTTGGATTTCGAAATGGTTGTATGTATACAAAACAAAACTTCGTGTTTCACGTTCATATCCGACGTGCAGCCGCGTCGGTAACTTTGCAAATTATGAAAAACCATACCATAATTTAAACCTATTTGCACACGTTTAGTGGACCTTCATTGAGTATATATGTACGACGTTATACAGCTCTCATAGCAAATCATATACATACCCGTAAAACCGCCCGGAATAACACACGGCTTTTTCGCATGTTTCTTCGTGGACATCGCCATCTTCGCAGCGTTTCTCCTCGTCTTCTTCAGGCAATGCGGCACTGTATCCTTTTTACGAACACATTGCTGCCACCTACTGCATCGGATGTTAAGTGTCGGCATGTTCAGTTGAGGATGTTGGCTACTCTTTTCGACACACATTAAATTTGCGTATGCCGCTGCCTACTAAACGTATCTATGCTCAAAGGTGAGAAGCAATATACATGCTGGGGTGTATCAGTTTATTGGTTTCCATACGTATATACTGCTCAACAAAACATTTCATTTTTCACTTAGCAGAAATTTAATAAGCAACAAATGTATTCAAGAAATGCCACATAGCTGTAACTGCATTGGTGTGAATTATGAACACCAACCGCACTTAAGTCTTTCCATAGACACTGTTCCCCAGTTGCAGGGATACAGATGACCAAAATAATAAAGACAAAGGCCAAAAAAAGAGGAAAAAGGACACAAACACATACTGAGTTTTGTTTGAATGTTATTTAAGAAAATGTGGACGAGACAATGTACAGTTTTATTAGATTTTGAGGGGACACAACAGAAAAGTAGTGTTCAATGTGAACAACCTGCAAACATATAACGTAAGCCATTGTCTCCCTTGGAATGCAAACAACAAATGAGGTTCTTACTGCTACTATCGGAATCAATAAAAATATTTTAAAGGTCAAATTATCACTCAATATCAACATTAATATCAGTCAACTGTTAAAAATCCTGTCTGTCCATATCAGACATGTCTTCCTAGTAAATGTAAATGTATGGTCAGTTAAGACACTATAGAGGCCATCCAAAAATTCCTGTGAGCAGATGCATGTGGATACAGGGTAGGAGTCTTTTTGTGGCTTTGTCTTCTATGTAGTGGCTGAATATTGTAGCATGAACAGTTTCTGGCCAAATTAAATTGAGAAAACGTCACGGCATGTATATCTAACTCCTTAGGATACTGGTAGAGAACCGACAAACAGCAATGCATGCGTGTTGCTAGATCTTAATGCAAAAGGCTGTCGCCTGCGAGCTGGCAAAGTCTGAGGACGTGGAGGGCGGAAGAGACGACTTGAACAAGGCTTTCAGGATGGTCTGGGGATTCACCTCCACCGGGGGCTGAGACGAAGCCGACCGCCCCCCCGGGCGGGACAGGGAGGTGGGCAGCCCCTCTGTCTTTACGTCACTGACACCCGGGGTGTCACTAAGCCTCCTAAAAGAACCGAGGAAGTAGATCCACCTCAATGAAAAAAATCTAGCCATCTATAAACAAACACAGTAACCCATCCACAGCCATGCAATGTCACATAGTTAAGAACACAGGCAGTGTTCTAAGAGATTTACGATTCCATTGTGGTCAACAGGTGGGGGCACTGTGCTCAGAGGCTCCTCTATATCATCTGTGGCCATAAGCTTATGCATTTTAAATAAATGAAAATGAAATCTTTGCACAAGTAAGAGTGCAGGTATATTGGAATGCTTATTTTTGCATATCCCATCTACTTCTCTTTTGATGCAATCACACACACACACACACACACACACACACACACACACACACACACACACACACAGAAACTTGGGGTCCAAGCACACATTCAGTCCTTTACACAGCATCCCAGGACCATCTTGGGGGGCTTAAGGGCCATGCTCAAAGGCCCAATGGAGACATGACTATTTTGCCAAGAATAGGACTCAAACTGGCGACCTTCCAATCAAAGACACAGAGGTCTAACTCATTAAGCTAAACCCAACCACTGAAAAAAGGCAGGTCTCTCTGTTGGGCTTCCTGGCTTTAAAATGCTAGGCTCTAAAAAGGGCACCCAGGCACTTACAGAAGAATGGGCTGATCTGACGTGATGACGTTTCCCTGGATGTGAAGGTTGCACTTCATGGGTTGGCCTGAAGGCAAAGGAGATGGATGCAGAGAGGTGACCAAAGCTGCAAATTCAGCCAGAGTTTATAGGATTTTCTTTGTATTTTACCCCACAAAGAACAGAGAGCTCGTCCCGAAATTACCCTCTTCTCATTGGTTACTATGGAGAGTCCTATCCAATCACATAAAACAATCTAGTAAGCCCATCCCACTCCACAACATACCATCCAGGCAACGATTATTGTACTTCCTGTAGGCTGCAATGGCATCCTCCTTCCTGACAAACACCACCTCCACTACGCCCGCCTGCAGAAGTCGTGTGCGTTTCAAGGCTCCACACACGCAGAACAGCTCCTGGGTGGGTGTGGAAGACGCAGCCATATTGACAGTAAGTTATACAGACCACATTACAGAGACGCAGTAAAGGTTTAGAAGAAAAGAAAAACCTTCAAGCAGTCACTTACAACAATGTCTTCCTCTGTGACACGTGGATGAAGATTGTTCACCGTCATCTTCGTCCCTTCCAGTGGACTGAAAGCTGGCTATACAGGAGAACGACAAAAATATAGGGCAGTGATCAGAATGTCGCTGGCTAGAGCCTCAGTTGGACAGTCACACGTCCATGCGCCCTTCAGCAAAACCCTTAACCAGTTCTAGGGGCGCTGACCCTGCACTGTAACCCCCAACCTATGGAAAGCAAGATGGGGCAGGTGAAGAGATGCTGTCCAATGTACTATACTTGTCCTAATGGCAAATAAAGGATTTATTATAAGCTATGGATTAAAATGTCCATTCTTGTTTGTTGAATTTCTCTAAGACACTTCTTTTCAAGCTAAAGTACGTGAAATTGCTTTTAAATGCACAAACACGCTGGACGGATTAAACTCCTGTACCTGTGTTCCAGTAGATGTTTCAGCATCCTCACTGGTGCCCTGCTGGACCGGCCCAGTGATCAGGGTCCGGGACATAGGCTGCAAGGCAGGAGGTGGTGGACTGGCGCTGGGTGGGATTTGCACAGGGGGACTGGCCGTGTAGCTGTCATTCTGGACGACTTTCGTAATTGGGGTTGAGAGAGAAAAGGGGCAGCTGATGGAATCGGCCTGCAGGGAGAGCATCGGGTGGGGGAAACACGAGGCGTGAATGTGTCATAGGGAGGGTGACAGACTGAGGGATCCCCAGAGGGATTCCATACCATACCGCAGCATGTCACACTGAATCTGCAGCATCTCACAGGCTAAAGTTTGGCCCATCCCTGTGTCACTGAGTCCTTTTCACACAATACCACTCACTTGCTCATGCAGTATGTTGCCGGACGTCACGATCTTCATCTGTTTGCCTGGGGTGACGTCTTCCTCACCCAGGACAGACTAAGGAGAATCACAACAAAAAATATAGTACTGTGCAAAAGTCTTAGGCAGTCAAAGAAAATGTTTAAGGCGATATACAGTACAGGCCAAAAGTTTGGACACACCTCATTCAATGTGTTTTCTTTATTTTCATGACCACTGGTAGATTCTCACTGACGGCATCAAAACTATGAATGAACACATGTGGAGTTTTGTACTTAACAAAAAAAGGTG
>JABFEA020000048.1:1895921-1914015 GCA_019775915.2 Cyphomyrus plagiostoma
AGTAAGAATTGCATTGTAGTATGACTCATTTCCTGGCGCGTACAATTTATATTAGGTCGGCGTTCACGGTTTGACTTTTAATATTCAGATCGAGATCTAGGTCAAACTGGTTTGTTCGACCTTCAAGAAATTTGAGTTCTAGTGAGTTCGAGAACTGAGGTACCACTGTACGTACTTGGCTGTACTTGTATTCTCATGTACCCGTTTCACTCATCTTCCACTGCCGAAGACCAGTTCCAACACTCAAGAACAGAAGTACAGAAGATGGTAAAAATCCTGTCATTATTGTGCCACCCCAAATATCAAGGATGCATTGTTTGCATCCTCACCAAGCAAGAACAATCCCATGATTCATTGTGTCCCGATTTCGTTCTTGGGAGGCAAGACAGCAAGGCTGCTCTTGCCAAGACCACAAATACGATCTTTGCGTTCTTGGTATCAAGAAACACCTTATATTTGACACAGTGGTTGTTTTCTCAGATGAAGCTACATTTCTACATTTCCTACCTGTCCTGTGTTTTCAGCGGCCCCGATCAGGTTGACTTCTTCCTCCCCATGACAGCTGGGTTGTGTAGCAACCACAACAGCCTGTACTTTCAGTTTGACATGAATGCCAGTAGCAGCAACTGGGTCGTGGTTTACGGTTCCAGCAGGCTGTCAGTGCTGAAAGAGCAGGATGCCCAAACAGAGTGGATGGTCAGCACCGCAGCCATACAGAGGTGGGTAAGATGGCAGGTAACAGATGGACAGCATAGGGTAAATCAGGGGAGTCTGATTTCCCTAAAAGGCGATTTTTGTCTCTTCTAGCCGTCCAACGCCAGGCTACTTCAATGCAGACCGAATACCAGACCTTCTGATCCAGCAGTCTGCCGGTCCAGGAGTAAGAAAGGTATCACATATCCCTCTGCATGACAGAACTGGTATCTTTCCCAGGTACGCCCGCGGTGTGACAATCAACTGTCTGCTCTTGGCTTCCAGGTGCAGGTCATCGATGGCGCGACCGGGCAGAACCTTTGGGAGGCAGAGTTTGTGTGTCCGCGTTTACACCTGGAGGGGTCCTCGCTCTTGACCAGCTCTGGCCAGTCGGCTTTTCTGTTCTGGGCCAGTGACATCCAGCAGCCTCACAACCTCTCCAGAGCAACGGTGAGTAGGCAGATAAGCATCACAGTC
Source organism: Cyphomyrus plagiostoma (assembly GCA_019775915.2). Lineage (NCBI taxonomy): Eukaryota > Metazoa > Chordata > Actinopteri > Osteoglossiformes > Mormyridae > Cyphomyrus > Cyphomyrus plagiostoma. The sequence goes on from JABFEA020000048.1 coordinate 1,897,092, forward strand.
CTATAACACTTATTCAGAATGTATCAGAATGAACATTTAGTGGGTATAATGGTCAACTCCCATCTCCATGGTTGATGCACGTTGCATGTTGCACCCCCCCCCCCCCAATGCATGTCCAATTCAAGGTCATGGTGGGTCAATAACAGGTAGGGAATAACTGGGTGCCAAACCATCGCAGGGCACACACACTCCATTCACACACACACACAACTTCTTCTCAAACAAGATGGCGGCACCCTAAGTCTCAACGGCCTCTCTGGGTCCAACGCTTTGGTGCAAAAGTGTGGTTTCGGTAGACTTTCACACCACATATTTGCTCACGTGTGTATCAGCTGGTGCATTGGTGCACGTCTGTCACCGCCAGACCCTGCTAAAACTAAGACAGCACCAGGAAAATAGCCTTGAGCATGCAATGCTGAACAAGCTATGCAATCTTGGTTTGCTAGAAGAACCAGGCCCTCAGACCGCAGGGTCGTCTGATGCCACTGGCTGGGAGAGTGGAAATCGCAAGCGGTGCGCAAGGAAGCGGAATTGCAGCAAGTGGGCAGGGGTCCATGCTGGACTAAAACTATCCGCCCAGCTGTCCTTTCCATCGTACTCGCCAATGTTCTTTCGCTGGACAATAAACTGTACCACCCAGCTTGAGTTGAGAGATTACTATGTTTTTGTTATTATGGAGACATGCCTCAGCGATGACAGACAGCGGAATACAGATAACTGGCTTGCTAACATTTTGTTTAGACAGAAACACACTCTGACCGGTAAGACACTAGGAGGGGCGCTTATGTGTCTACATTAACACAGAATGGTGTAGGAATGCTATGCAGGTCTCTAGCTACTGCTCACCGGTGCAGAGTTTGTGACTGTTAGATGTAGACCATTCTATTTACCACACAAATTCACCGCCATGCTCGAAGTTGCAGCATATATCCCATCCAGTGATAGCGCCAACAACGCTCTGGCTGAACTGTAAGGAGCCATCAGTGAGCTCCAAAACACCCACCCAGACAGACTGTTTATTGTTGCTTCAACCATGCAAATCTCAAGTCAGTTCTACCCATATATCATCAATATGTGGACTTTGCTACTAGGGGGCAAACGTACTGGACTGTTTACACAAATATCGCTGGCGTGTACCGTGCTCCTGTTGTGAACTCATTCTTGAAGCAGATGAAAACCTGGCCCCCAGAATCCATTTGTGCGCTTCAGGACTGTTTTGAGGACACTGACTGGGACATGTTTAGGGAAGCTGCAACCTATGGTGTTGGTGACTGGCTACACCAGCAAGTGCATCAATGATGTTACTGTCTCGAAGTCCATCATCACACGCTCCAACCAGAAACCATAGATGACTGCAGAGTTGCGCATGCTGCTGAGAACCAGAGACACTGCCTCCAGGTCAGGTGAGAAGAGCAAGGGCCAACCTGTCCGGGGCCATCACAGCGGCAAGGTGTGCACATGCTCAGAGAATCCTCAGTCATTTCCAAGACACTAGGGAAGTATGACGCATGTGGCAGGGAATCCGGGCCATCACCAACTACAGGACATCTCCACCTGCCTGTGATGATGAGGCCTCCCTTCTAGATGCGCTGAATCACTTCTATACATGGTTTGAAGCACAGAATGACATGGCAGCGAGGATGACCACTCCACCCCCGCAATGAGCAGATACTCTGCCTGGCCACGGCTGATGTGAAGAGAACTCTGCTCAGAATGAACATGCGGAAGGCAGCCGGACCAAACAGCATTACTGGTCATGTGCTCAAGGGATGCACAGTCCAGCTGGCAGATGTCCTCATGGACACCTTCAACATCTCTCTGAGTACCGCTGTTGTTCCAACATGTTTCAAAGTCAATCATCCCTGTGCCAAAAAAGTGTTCAGTATCCTGCCTCAATGACTACCATCCCATCGCACTCACGCCCATCATCAGAAGTGCTTTGGGAGGCTTGTCATGAGGCACATAATATCACAGCTGCCCCCTGCACTGGATCCACTGCAGTTTGCATATCTTCCCAACCGCTGTGGATGATGCCCTCACCCACCTGGACAAAATGGATACTTATGAGAGAATGCTGTTCATAGACTTCAGATCACTGTTAAACACAATCATTGCTCAGCATCTGATGGGAAAACTGAGATTACTGGGCTTCTCTCTGCAGCTGGATCCTGGACTTCCTGACTGGGAGACTTCAGTCAGTCAGGATTGGGAGCAACATCTCCAGTACCACCACCCTGAGTACAGGGACCACCCTAGGGCTTTGTGCTCAGCCTTCCGCTATTCATACTGTTGACGCATGACTATGCAGAAAAGCACAACTCAAACCACACCATTAAGTTCACTGATGACACAACTGTGGTGGGTCCGATCAGTGGGAACAATGAGATGGCACACAGAGAGGAGGTGCAACGGCTAATGGACTGGTGTGGAACCAGCAACCTGCCTCTGAATGTAGACAACACAAAATTGATGGTTGCTGACTTAACTGTGAAAACTCTCTTCTGAACATCAATGGATCCTCAGTGGAAATCTTCCAGGGCACCAAGTTCCTTGGTGTTCACATCATTGAGAACCTCACATGGACCCTCAACACCAGCTCCATTGCCAAGAAACCCAAGCAACATCTCTATGTCCTGCGGAAACTGAGGAGACCGCACCTCCCCCCTCCAGTTCTCACCACGTTCCACAGAGGGACAATTGAGAGTACCCTGTGTAGCTGCATTATGGCTTAGTATGGGAATTGGACCTCAAGATCCTACAGAGGATAGTGAGAACAGCAGAAAATATCATCGGGGTCTCTCTCCCCTCTGCCACACACACATCACACTGCTGCTATTGTTAGCACAGTTATTTAGTCATTGCTATTTACAACAATCTTGCATTTTTTACACAATTCTGCTGCTAGAACAGTGTCTGTCATAATATTGTAGTCTTTCAAACTAGTACTATTTTTGTCAACTGCACTGTATTGCCCTGTAATATTATATTGTTGCTCTTGTGTTCATCTTGCACTCTCTCTCAATTTGCTCTGTATAGTTCTGTCCTGCCTACACTTGTGCAGTCTTGTGTTGTTTCTATTTTTGTTCTTTGTGTTGCACCATGGTCCTGGAGGAACAATGTTGCATTTCGCAGTGTGCATGGCTGAAATTATAGTAAACCTAGTTAACTTGACAAGTACACCTAGGGGCAATTTGGTAACTCCAGTTAACCACAGCATGTTTACAGACTGTGGGGGGAAACTGGAGAACCCAGAGGAAACCCCACTGCAACATGGGGAGAACATGCAAACTCCACACACATGGATCCAAGGCGGGGACTCCAGCCCTGGTCCCAGAGGTGTGAAGCAACAGTGGTGACCATGGCACCACCCCAGATGGGAACTGAGAATTCATATATCTATCTTGATTCCTGTTCTGCAGCCCTCTCCAGCGGCATCCCCGGCTGATCCAGTCCTCCGAAAACTGTACCTGCTGCACCCCGCCTACCCCACAATCCTTGTGGAGCTTACGAGTACAACAGACACCATTCTCACCGCTGCAGGTGACAAATTCACCTCGACCATGCAGCATTTAAAGCACCTGGTCACAGAAATGCACTGGACGCCTATGCTATATAAAGAGACTAATTAAAGATAGCTAAACTGTTAAACTGGTCTTTTGCTGTCAGGAAGCCAACACAGGCAGATATTTCCTTTTTTCCTGGCCTCAGTTGAAGTACAGCCTAAGGGCCTGAATTATTAGCCCCCAGGTGTGGTCAATCAGAGTTTCCATGGGGCAATGGCAGGCACTGCCCTTTATTGCTGGCTTGGCGATGTCACCACTGTAGCCACAACCTCACACATTATATTGCCTGATATCGTGTCTTTTCTTATGTTACAACATAAACTGAAGGTGCCAGTGTTCCCAGCATAGGAAGTGTTCATTCACAGTGCCATCTCCCACAGGATCTCTCGTTGAATTCCTTTTCTCTAACAGCTATATTATTTTACTCCCTGTGTCAGTATACAGACACTACGAACATCGATCTCTCTTTATTTCTCTCTGTGTCTCTCAGTGAGTTACCAGGAGCAGCAGAAAGACGCGTCCTATGTCACAGTCTCCTCACGGCACCCGCCAGCAGGCCCCAAGCCTGACGCTCAGGTGGTCAAAAGCATGAGGCTAAAGGCCTTGATCACAGATGGCCGCATCCTGCGGCTGGGCGAGGCATGGCGGGCCGGCCAGAGCCTCAGGCCTGGGGATTTTGAGATAAACAAGTTCTTCAGACAGCTTTCTTTTCGTCCACATCAGGTAAAGACAAAGGAAATCTGTGGTCTTGAAAGGTTGAAATATGGGAGGGTCACGTAGGGTTTTATGTTACGTAGCTGTACGTCACCAGAGCCGGGAAGAGTGGTGCTGTACTGAGGGAGTATTGTTTTAGTGTGGCGGTGTCAGTGTCATTTCTACCCACATGCAGTGACCAGAACATGTTCCTGGGCCCACTCTGCGTCACCATGGAGCAGCGCATGAGGACCGCAGAAGGGCTGGAGTATCATTTTCACTGGATGAAGCAACCACAAATCTCACCCACAAAATGTGATTATTTTTGTTTCCTAGCTATTTGTACAGACTACTGGAGATGGGATAATTGTTTTTAGAAATGTTAAGGTTTTATTTGTAAGTAATTTGTTTTATTTATTTATGCTCTGTCTCTGAATAGCATATGAAATGTTCCAATATTTACAAAGACAGCACTGATACGTTAGGCTTCACCACTGCAATTTCACTAGACAGAAAGCACAGAAAATGCATGTCTGTTTGAGCGCATTTGGGACACATTCCAACACCGGTCAAAAGCTTTTTAAACAACACTTTAGTAACAGACTTGGTTGAATTAATTCATATAGTACATTAACAGTAATGTTCTCCTTGAGAAGCGTGTCTTTGCTTTTATTTCTCTTTGCTGCTCTGTGTAGGTCTGGCTTGTGTGATACAAGGCAAGTGTGCTACTGATCAAGTACATAGATATGTGAATGGCTATATATTTACTGGTCCTCTAATTTATTCTAAGGACATTATTTTGTCATATTATTTTACAGCATCTTAGAGTAATAACAGAATGTCACGTGGAAAATTTGATAGCCTAAAAGTACACTCAAAAAGCCAAGGAAGAAGGGCATAACGTAGTCCCTGATTTGTGCCACTCAAATTAACGACTTCGATCATATTTACAGTGCTATGTGGTATAAACAATGCGTGTCCGAAGCACTGCTGGTGATACTGTAGTGTTTGGCAGACCGAAGCATTGTGGTGGAGGCAAGAAACTAGGACGTTTGATTTAAGGGGAAGGAATGCCCTATTATTAAGCCATTAAAAGAACTAACACAGACACCAAACAACCACTGGCAACATATAATGAGGGAACGCAGGGAGGTCTGATGCTGGACTATAAGGTACACACACAGTGGGTAATTTATGCAATGGGTAAAGATACGTGAGGATCAGACAGCATTCATTCGTGACACAGGCAAGGGTACACACAACAATCGGGTCCACAGAACAGATATTTAGAACAAGACACACAGGGGCTATATAGAAGGCTCGCGATTATACCAGGAAATGCTAATAGGCTCCGCTATGCGGAGCCATCTCACTGGCGCTATGCTGCCCCCCCTCAAAGTTCGACTTTCAAGGCACCCACGCCCAGTCCACACCTCAACTTTGAAACAAATCCCAGTGGTCCAGTGGCAACCGCTGGTGTGTTTCTGATGATGGGGAGAGCCATCCACTTAGAAGCATTGGGGAGGCTGGCGAATGCTGGGCTGCTGGCAGGCACTGGCATTGCAGGTACCCCTGGGTGCAGGCCCTTCCCCTTACGTGGCTTAGAGGGAACTACTGTGGTGTTATTATTATTTAATGTGGCAGCTAGAAAATGAATACAGGCAACTGTAAATTGTCATAAGGCAGCACTGGGGATTGGGTGCAGGGGACAGGTGTGTATGCTTTTTGGCTGGAAAAGAACTGCAATAAATAGTTTGTGTCTTCTCAACAGATGAACTCACATGTGTTACTTTCGATTACACGACCTTGGTATCGAAAGTCCTCTCAGGAGGAACTGATAAGGTAAAGGGCTGCCCGAAAAGACAACTTAAACAGATGGGTTCTGGTAAATTCATCTGACCGAAGATTGAATTACAACCTTTATAACACCCTTCGGCTAATATTGCTTCTGTGCCTGAGCATTTTCAAGAGAGGGTGGTGACTTAGGTCACAGGGGGTCTCAAGGGGGTTGTCTGCCATGTTAATGATCGACTGCATGCAGTACTGTGAATGATCCAGAAGGCGGTCATCATCCTGAACATTGACAAGTGCCACCTGTAAAAACAAGAGGTGGCATTTTGGGGTCATGTGATTCCCGCCAGAGGCATTAGCCCTGACCCAGGGAAAACAGACACCATCATGAAAATGAAAGAGCCTGCAAATCTGAGCGGGCTGCCTTGGCATGGTCAGTCTCGCTGAGAAAGACAAGCCTTTGCGAGATCTCCTGCTGAAGAAGAACTGCTGGCTGTGGCACTGCCAACATGTAAAAACTTTTAATGGGCTGAAAGAGGCACTGGTTTCCCTTGGTGTTACTTATGTATGACACGAACAGAGACCGCAAGGTGTCGGCGGATGACCATCATTCGGCTTAGATGGTGTGCTGCTGCAAAAATGAGAGGCAGCGTGGAAGCCTGTAGCCTATGCGTCACGATCGCGACACAGACAGAGCAGAAATATGTACAGATGGAGAAAGAGGCATTGGGCTTGACCTGGGGCTGTGAGAGGTTCAGGAACTTCCTCATCGGCATACTTTTCCTGTTGGAAACTGATCACGATCCACTAGCGAGTCTCCTGGGGTCACAAGCATTGGATGCCCTCCCTCCGCAGTGTTTTCACATGCGGCTAATGCACTACTCCTACTCCATTGCTCAAATGCCAGGGAAATATTAATGGACAGCAGACACACTGTCACATGCACCGGTGAAGAGGAACGTGGCGCCTGAGTTCTTTGAAGAGACAAAACATATGTGTGGACATGGTCATAGGAAACTTGCCACATACCTCGATGAGCTTTAACTGGAGCTAGAGAGAGACCGTGTGTATGCACGTGTGATGCAGTTATGTAAACAAGGCTGGCCAGCACACTGCATCTGTGAGCCAGTGCTTAGGCTGTACTGGGTAAAATAGACCTACCTCAAGGTTAAAGATGGACTTGACTAGTCATCCCCTCAACCATGAGAAATGACGTACTTGCCAAACTGCATGAGGGTCACCAGGGTGTGGTGAAATGCAGGGAGCGTGCATGACAGTCAGAATGGTGGCCAGGCCCGAGTCAGCAGCTAAATGAATTGGCCCTAAATTTCTGAATGAAAAAAAAAGACAGCACCACAAAGAATCACTGATACCCACAGAATACCCAGAATGACCATGGCAGAAACTGGGGGTGAACTTGTTTATACTGGAAAGAAAGACCTCTCTGCTGGTGGTGGACTACGCATTGATATATCGTATACAGCAGAGCTGACAATAAAGTTCACTTTGATATGTGGAGATTGCTCTATTAACTCTCTCAGAATTAACAGACGTTAAAGTCATTTTGAGACACTGATGACAGATAATGGGCTGCAGGTTTCTGGAAGGTCCTTCACACCATTTCCCCAGTCATATGGCTTCTGATAGCACTCCAAAATAATGGCAAAGCTGAACATGCAGTAAAGGCTGTGAAGGATCTCCTCAAAAAGGCAGCTGACCTGTACTAGGCTTTGTTGGCACAGTTACCACACTGCAAACTGGATATAGTCCTGCTCAGATCCTCAAAGGGAGGCAACTGTACATGCCGTTCCCAATGCTTCCAGCTTTGCTCAATCCTGCTCTTTCCAGTGGTGCTTCTGTTGCCAAGAAGGAAAGGAAGAGTAGAATGAGGGATACATAAAAATACAACAGGCATCACAGCACAAGAGAGCTCAGCAATCCCTCACCAGGGCAATCAGTATGGGTGACAGACCAGAAAATACCTGGCACAGTGCTTGGTGAACACACCAATCCACGTTCATACCTCATGCTTGGTTGTCATGGGACAGTGAGACAAAATCGCCGTCATCTCATTCCAGCGCCAGCATTGCCTAAGCAGAGCAGTGATGGTACTCATGTGCCATCCCCAGATATTGTGCCACTTTAGATTTCTGTTGTACATGAACCGTCAAGGTGGAGTACACCATCGACTACTAGAACCAGGTGGGTGAACTGTGATGAAACCAAGCTGGATTATATATATGTGTATATAATGGTACAAAATGAGAAGCTCTGTGAATGTGTTTAAAACATGTTTAAAATAACGTGAGTAATAGCCAGAGAGATGTAGTGTGAAGGTAAATGGTTACTGTTATATGGTTAAGTTAAAGATTAGTATGTTCAGGCTCAGACAGGTGCTGACCTCCCAGCAGAAAGAAGTAGAATAATCAATTATGGTCTGTTGGATCGATGGTGGTCCACCCATTGGTTCTAGAAAGGGGAGGTGTGATGTTATTAATATTTTAAGCAGTAGCTATAAAAGCACTGCAGGCAACTGTAAGATGATGTCATAAAGCAGCACCAGGGATCGGGCACGGGGGATTCTTCAAAAAAAAAAAGGCACGTGTTTTTTGCCTGGAGAAGAACTTCAAAAAATAGTTTGCATCTTCTGAACAAACGGACTTGCATGTGATACTTTCAATAACAGGACAGGAACCTGCTCCCCGGATCAGGTGGCCTTATGTAGCCACTCGAGGTTCTGATGGTATCGGCCACGCTGCTCCTACAGCTTGGGCCACTCCTCAGCCAGCTGGACCTCCAGAGTGCAGCTCTCCTCTTTGTAAGCAGCGCAGCCTCCATGGCCTCCACCTCCTGCTCCAGGCAGCCACACATGCACTCCAAGCAGAACAGCTACTGGCAGAGCTTCTCCGGGGCATGGCGCCCCTCCTCCAGATCCTCCCACAGTGGCCTCTCATCCAGCTTATGGCACTCCTGAGCCAGCCGGGCCTCCCAGCTAAGGCGTGCCTCCTCATGGCCACTTTGACGCCACTCCAATCTTGGCTGCTGGCGGCTTTGAAATGGTCTTCCAGGCCAGAGTGTACCTGGTGCCCCCTCTTGGTGTAGCCCTGGCGGATGAAATCGTCCCAAAGCTTGTGGTTCTGGACTGGCCTCACTGCCGCCTCTCCCCATTCGCCACCCCACAGCAGCCTACAGGTCGGCGGGCTGGAGCAAGTTTACCAAATGATGGTGGAATGGACCGCCGGTAGGTCCGCTTCCAGCATATCACCCCTGACACTAATGTAGCACAGACATATCGCACCCCAACAAGAAAGGAGGGGGCTCGGTTTTCAGGGAAGGAATTATCTGTTATTAAACCCTTAAAAGAACTAACACAGACATTAAATAACCACAGAACACACATAACGGGGAAACACAATGAAGTCTGACACAGGATAGAATGGCACAAACAACAAAGGCTAAAGGATCGGACAGGGTTCACGCAAGACACAAGCAAGGGCACACACGACAGTCGAGGCCACAGAACAACAATTAACAAGACATACACAGGGGCTATATAAATGCTTATAGGTTATAGGACCCATCTCACCGGCACTACAATACCGTAATACAACGTTGCGCACTAAATTGTTCACAAAAATGTACCTTGAATAGAGATAGACTTGAATCCAGGTATTAAGAAAGCGCAGTATCCTAGTTACGGACTTATTGCTATTGAATATACAGTTGTAATGTTAGTTAGTTGTAATGTAAATACCATTTGTGAATAGTGCTCATTACAGAATAATGTCACAAAATAAAACCGTGTTTAAAAACCACTATGCATATCAATTATTTAATGTTGCCATATTGACATTAAGTACGGAGCTGCGTTTGTAGAAAGAAGAAAGATGAGCCAAAGGGGCGGTTCACATCAGCGTCCGCCGGCACCGGGACGCTGGTCCCGCCCAGGTCCGGCTCCGGCTGAGCTCACCTCGCAGTGGAAAAACATGGCGTCCGTGGTGTGTCGTTTTTCCCGGCTCTCTGCGCTCCGCAACGCCGCGGTCCTGACGCGCAGTGCCGGACCGAAGCGGCCAGATGCATCGCAGTGCCGAAACGCTGTGGCTACCTCAACCGGAGCCATTCTCCCCAAGCCTGTCAAGGTGAGCGTCTAATCTGTTAAAGTGAATTGGATGTTATTATTGGAAGGAAAGAGCCCTCTACGGACTCCTAAAGCATTTTTAAAAGGACCGTTACTAAAGATTCCGGCTTATATAAGTGGAAGAACCAGGGCATTTGTGCGTCCATGTTGATTCTGCTATATGGAAGTAAAGAAACCGTTTATCTACGTACCAAACAGTAGCTTTACTAAGGAAAGGCTACGATGTCTCTTTATATATAGACATTTGCTATGTCAGCACATTTCGTTTATACTAACTTTAGATTTAAATAAGAATCGCATGGAATTTCCTACACACAACTTGTGTTATTTTTACACTTACGTAACAGACGAAGCGTATGTATAAATAATGCATACAGCTATATTGTGAGAATTGTATAAACTATATATGTATGCATGGTTGACACCTAAAACGTTTAAAGACTTGGTTGGTAGCTAATCCGTATTTCACAATATTGAAGTTAATGACGTTAATTCATAAACTGCAGCACCAATACCACACATGTTCTTCCATACAGATCTCCTTTGGCCTGATTCGGATAACTGTGGTCGTGGTGCCCTTCTTGTATGTAGGTACTCTCATTAGCAAGAACTTTGCTGCTTTACTAGAGGAGCATGATATTTTCGTCCCCGAGGACGATGATGACGACGACTAATTTGACACCGGTAAGAACGATTGTTCGCAGAAACACACGTTGTCAAAATACCATGTATATAGGCCTTTATACTTTACTTATCCACATCATGTTATTTTGAATTTAACCTCTAATTCTTAAAGCTAAATTATGTTTTGCATCAGTGTAACGCGTTTATAGGGAGGTTAAACACGCACGCAAGTGAATGTTTGTTCCATGTTATGAAACCACAGATGCAGTAACCTGATATATGACCACACGTGAGTGCTTGCCCAATGTCCTTTTTTCCTGCAGTGTGCAGCACTAAAGCTTGCAGAGAGAGAAACCACTGGAAAGTGAGAGTAAAGACTGATGTTTCACCTGTCCTTCCTCTACTTCCACAGCCTGCTTCCTCTATTTAATTATGACTCGTCAAAGAGATGGACAAGAAATGTGGTGCCATTCTTTCTGACTTGTACTATTTGCATGAACAGAACGATTAAAGAGCTTAATCAAAATGGCTTTGGCCACTACTGGAATTGTGAACTAGTCAGATGAATGTTCTGAGTGAGGAGCAATTGTTTAGTAGCTGATATCACAAGATGGTTTCCGTTCATACTAGCATATTCAAAGCTTATTATACCATTCCTGGCAGACATGACCCCAAATGGCTACTTCATATGCTGTTTATACTGTCCGATTACAAATAAAGATTATGCTGAGATCTTAATTTCCTTGTTTCTTGATAAGTTACACCCAAGTCTGAAAAACAGCCCATTTAATAATCCAAGACTAAAAACTAAAGAATACATAATCTGAATTCTCATTAATAATTCTGACACAATGAATCAGTGTAAAGTGTATATTTACATCAGTAAGTTCAATCATGACTTAAGTACTTTCTGTACAGATATGCTTAGAATATTAAGTTCAAAGATCATGTCCAGCATAAAATTTAGAGAGGAAGTCTGTAGGTCGTGGTGTCTCTGTCTCATGGAAGTACCGCATCATGTGAGTCTTCTGCTTCCAGACCTGTATAGTCTCCTGAAGCTCCATCTTACCCTAACAGAGAGGTTAAGATCAAAGTTAATGAAAAGGATTGAAAATTAAACAGTAACCGTTTCTGGGTGCAGTTTCTTACCAAGTTACAAAGAAGCCCCAATATGAGGAACAACATTTCAGGGGTTTAATTCAACCATAACACCTATAAATACTGGATCAAAGACAGAGAATGATGGTATACCTTAATGACTAACATATCGATGACTCGGGGGTCTTTGACGTGCTTGTTCTTGAGAAACATCTCTCTCAGTTTCTCTCGGCCCTGGCGTGCCGTCACGTCCAGTTGATACATCCCCACTGTTGGATGCATCAAAAGAAGATGTATATTTAAACTCATCAGAACAATGACAAAATTTCTACAGCATTAAAATCCCGATCAACCATAAAGAATGTAACGAATGACAATCTTATATGTCTACGACGTTAGCAGTCCAAATAATATCAATATGAATTTCTGTGGTGTACAGGCCAGCTGCAACAATAAATACGGTCACTACATTATGACAGCATGGTAATTACGTTAGTCATAGTGATGTATGTAAGCCGTGTTTAATACAGGCAATACTAATAACGAGTAAGGAACGAGTAACTTCGATTTAAAAAGCAGATCGGCCAGATAGCGATAGGTACGCGACCTTGACGTTTACTTGCGGCTTCCTTAAAACACAAAAACATTTCAAGGTTTTCTTCCTACCTGCATTTGGCACCTCTCGGTACCACGCTCGGTACAATTCCCTGACTCTACGTTTAGCCTCATCCAAATCGCGACTGAAAATTGGCTTAACCACTTTAGCTGCACCGCTGGCTCCTCGGGTAGCCGCTGCAGACGCCATCTTTGTTGTCCCGTGTCTATTTTTCCTCTTTTTCCTGAGTCTCCGAATTTAACACTTACTTACTCATCAGCGCCATCTTGAGTTCTGGAGTGTAAACTATCACATAATTAATATCTTAAAACCTTCTATTACCTCAGCTTTTCTAAATGATAGAGAAAATAATATAAACAGGAGAAATAGTCCAACATTGTAATTAAGAAATACAGACATAAGTAACATCTCCGGTGGGTTTTAAGTAAATCAAAACATTTAAATTTAGAACTTACCACACTGCGGTAACACAAGGAGCCACAACTACCTTAGTAACTCAGATATCACTCAAGTACAAATCAGGCACAATGAAACGTGAACCATTATAATTGATTAATGATGAACGAACAAGGGATCAGCACTTGGAACCTACATAGACATAAGTGATCAGTATGTAACTAACATTTATTTTCTGTTTAATTAATACATTAAGTAAGAGTGTTCTGCTGCGTTATTTTTGCCCCCTCAAGTAAAGTGTTATCATCACTGTTTTTCCAGTGATTATTGTGTACTCAGCCGTCCAGACCACCACCCCGGTTCAGTTTTGGTGGTACAGACTGTTCCCCAGCTGCTGGCCCTCCTTTAGGGGCACCATCTCTATACTGCGAGTGTAATTGTATCTGCTGTGTGTGTTACTGTTGTGTAGTGCTGTAGTTCTTGAGACCGGTATTTTTGTGGTCTCGACTCTATTTGGTCTCGTTCTTGTCTCAGTTTCGGCCATAGCATTCTCAATGGGATGGGGAAAAAAAGAGAAAACAGCGCATCCTCACAGAACAGTACCATTATTTATTATGCGCCTCAATTCAAATGCAACCAGTCAGATGCATCTATTTAAAAAATTCTATATTGTATACATTTTCTCAACGGACACTGCCAGTGCTTCACAATCCACACATATCATACACATCATATCATAGCAAAGTCGGCAAAGAAATGTCCAAAAATGTTCGCGAAGTCTATAGTAGTGCTGTAGTTCTCGAGACCGGTCTCAAGGCCAGTTTTTTGTGGTCTCAGTCTTGTCTTGGTCTCGACCCTATTTGGTCTCGGACATAGTAGTCTCGATGGGATGGGGAAAAAATAGAAAACAGCACATCCTCACAGAACAGTATCATTATTTATTGCGCGCCTCAGTTCAAATGCAACCAGTCAGATGCATCTATTTTAAAAACGTCACATTGTATACATTTTCTCAACGGACACTGCCAGTGCTTCACAGTCCATACACGTCATACACATTGCATCATAGCGAAGTCGGCAAAGAAATGTCCGAAAATGTCCGTGAAGTCTATAGCATAGTTATAATTCAAATAAATTAGGTATTTTACATTCATTAGAAAGCACGGCCTTGGAGGTGCAAGTCAATCTGGAAGCTCATTCTCTTCAATTCAAATCAAAGGGTCATTACATAGCTGTATTCATAGCTTACCTGAGGCCTCTGTCCCTGGTATAAGAGACTTAATATGAACATCTTTCTGGTACATCCCATCTCTTTCCCTTGACGAGGTCTCATAAAATGGTTATAGGAGAGGATTGCTGAGAATATTATTTTCCATCAGTCCTCGTAACTATGACAAATCTGGGAGATTTTAAATGAGAGACAATATAATTTGAAAGATAACATGAATTTGATTTAATGAGTAATGACACTTTACAGCAATGCCTTTTTTCTTTACAGTAGATCTGAGTAATTTAATGTTGATTCTAGCCCTAATATGTTTTCGGTCTTAGTCTCAACCAGTCTTGGTCTTGATACCCTCCGGTCTTGGAAATGTCTTGGTCTCGGTTTAGGCGGTTTTGACTACAACACTACTGTTGCGTTTACTGCTGAAGATCTGGTTTTGCACATATTACCATGATTCTTCTGCTGGACGAACTATCTAAATAATCCATATATCACAACAGAAGAACGGTAATTAAATAAGGAATTGAGCATCATGGATTTCATTCTAAAATTATTACAAATATGTTAACATATTCCGTTAAGTTCATTAGAGCACTTGAAATATGCACCGAGTGTTTGTAAACAATATTATTGCAAATAATTACACCAATGACCTTTCCCATCTCACTAATTATAAGAGATGTATGACTTATCACAAATTCCAAATATAAATCGTTAAAAATTAAACTTAGTATTGGCTCATTAAATCAGCATTCTTTAGTGCAAACGCATATTCACATCCTCTTCCAGTCATAGATAGTGTTCCCTGTGTTTGCCTCTTTTAAGATCTAGACCAGTCAACCACTGTTTAAAAATCAAGAGAACCACCACAGTGAAAATAAACCTTTATTGACAAAAGACAATTGGCTGTAGTGCCCCCTACTGTCTGAAACAGGTAGGTATGTGTACCGGGCTCCCTGTAGCCATTCCAGTTTAATTTGTCCCAATATGTTGCAATTACAGCCATATGTCCTAGATCACACATTTCAACAGTAAAGTTTAAAAAACGAAGCAAACACAGCATCCCTCTCCCAAAACAGGAAATAATCTTAAAAATATATCTATATACAGAGCTCATTTAGAATCCTACAAAATACTCACTCAACCATCCAAAACACTAATTCTTGTATTTGATATGACTCAGCACACACTGGGTCCATCTGATTATCCAAGGCTGCCATGCAAATTGACCAAGCTAGGAATTTACTCATGCTTTACTACACACTCACAGCTCAGAAGAAATTTCACTTAAGAATTCCTAAAACACCTGCTGCCTAAAGTCCTCATTTCGTTCTTTGCTTGCACTCCCACACTTGCTCACAGATAAGAAGTGCAGCCTGACATTTGGTTGACCCAGTGTAGAAAATCGACTAGCTAAAGCACATCACCGCACTTTCCTGACAGATCGGGACTAAGCGGTCAGTCCCCTATGACAGCGTCTTGTGAACACAAGGCTGCACCAAGGCCCTCTGCAAAGGGCTCCATCCTTGAGACCTCGAACACCCTTGAAATACCTTTTTTTTTTTGTTAATTTTTAACAGCCAGTTTTAAAGACCTTTCAGTGAAGGTCAGTCAGATCCAGGAAGTTTCATTATCCTGGCTCCATTCATCCAAAAAAATATAGAGCAGTCATACCAGTGTGGGAGGAGCTCATCTAGGAAGGAGGAGAGCTTATTTTGTGGGGGGGGGGGGGGGGTAGTTAAACAGAGCGCGACATAATGATTTGGGTCCACTCATGACTCAAGATGAGGGGGTGACTCCTCCCCATTAACCCCATTCTCCTCATGCACTCAGCCTTCCGGACTCCCCCCCCGGGTTCAGTCTCAGTGGTCCAGGCTGTTCCCCAGCCGCTGGCCCTCCTGAAGAGCCGCCATGGCCAGCTTCAGGTGCTCCTTCAGGGCCACCACCTCCCGCTCGCTGCGGCTCTTCATCCCGCTCAGCTCCGCGTGCACCTCCTTGTAGCGCATGCATGCCTCCCGCTTTTCCTGGGGGAGGAGGTACAGGAACACCATGTGACCATCTCGTACGATTCTAAACCATAAGACAAATGAGGAGCGGCACCACTGGAGCGAGGTGAAGTAGGATGACCTTCTCTTTAAGAGGAACGTCATAATGTAATCTGATTGGGTCTCGGCATCTCACATACAGGCCATTTTAATAGAGCCCAACAAATCAGCTGACTGTTCACTCTTCATGTTACACAGGAATGTGAAGATGTAACAATGGGACTCCTTCAGTGAGTCTTCATAAGTGTGAGTGTAATGACCCACCACATGTACTCCCCGGTCCCATTCCCACACCCACACACGTCTGTATTCTTATTTTTGTGGGAACCATCTCTCCATTTCCATTGTGTATAACCCTGATCCCAAGCAGGGCTGCAAATTCTGGGAAAATTGTAAACTTTCCATGGGAAGTAACAGGAATGTATGCCAATTAACCAATTAATGAAAAAAAATCATTTTTGTGTGGAATGTCATTGCCAAACCTATCCATTGTTGCCTATATGTTGCTTAAAAATCAATATTTTCTGTTCTGACTGGCAATGTTGCCGTTGCTCATATTTCTTTATGGTATAAGGCTTCAGTTTAAGGTGACATTTGTTAGGCATGCAAATTATTTGTCCCTCTTAAATTGGAGCGAGCGTGGAGCGATTTGACTGGAGCGGGAGGAAATTTTAGTGGCGCGAGGAGCGGTGTTGAGCAGAGCGGTGTTGAGCAGAGCGGTGTTGAGCAGAGCGG
>JABFEA020000048.1:1916570-1939490 GCA_019775915.2 Cyphomyrus plagiostoma
CTGGTGCTCTGCATGATCAGGGAATGCTACAGTGGCACGCTGGTGCTCTGCATGATCAGGGAATGCTACAGAGGCACACTGGTGCTCTGCATGATCAAGGAATGCTGCAGTGCAACGCGCATGCCAAAGAAAGGGAAAAGATACTACATGAGCAGCAGCTGGTTTGTTAACTGGAATACGGCTATTAACTGGCATGTGGTATAAATAAAAATGAAGAGACTGTCTGTTTAGAGGGGATTTTCCATCACTGAATTACCCTTTGTCTTTGGGTTTCTTCTCCTTGCATGGTATGCCGTGGGTATTTATACAGGTCGTCGTCGACTTACGACCATCATTGGATACGACTGACTGGTCGTAACACGATTTGGTCGTACGTCGCATGTATAGCTTACTGTACAGTAATGTATTGTTATAAAAATCTTTAAGTCATACCTTATCATAATTTTCTTTGTTCATTTTGTATTGTTATACATCATGATTTTCTTGGTTCATTATAGTTATACTGTTACTGGGATAACAGTTAGCGGCTTAGCGCGCGCGGGAATGGTAGTGCTGCCGGGAACTCGTGCGCAAACTGTCGTACGCCCAGCTGGCCAACATTTGCGCTGCCAAACATACGAGCTGCGATCATGGTCGCAAAGTCGATTGGTCGTAAATTGGATAGGTCGTAAGTCGACAAGGACCTGTATAGGCAAGTATAAGGTGATCCGAGGCAAAAATGTTGCAAAAGGCATTTTATAAAAATAACCAAACTGAAAAACCTCAGGGAAAAAATGAGACCATTCTATATTATTTTCATAAAAATCTGCATTTTTAAAACCTGGTTTGATCGTGCTTGTGCTGGGAGAAGGGTGCACTGCATGGCAGGCTGCTTCCTGGCTCAAAGTCTAGAAGTAATAAGAACAAGGTGAAGCAGGAGACACTGGGAAGGACCAGAAACCAGCCAGGTCCAAAGTGTGGAAATCACTTTCAATGCCAGAGATGACTGTCAACATATCCAGCAGTGGCTCATGAATCGGGGATGACATCAAGAGACCTTCAAAAGGAATGGGAAACATTAAATGCAGGGCCAAAGTGCCAAAAAGTTAGGAAGAAACTCTTCATTAATCACAAGCGGGGAAGAGCCAGGCTGGAGTTTGCAAAAAAAAAAAAAAAAAGTGCATTTTACACAGACACAGACCCATAAATTGAGAAATGAGTGAAACAGAAAATTTTGCTGTGGTCTCAATTTTTTTCCAGAGCTGTATAACCATGTGACTCCAAGCACGTATTTGAGAAGCATGGACACTTCAACGTTCATATAGAGAGACCAGGGCAGAGGGAAATTTGGATAGTGAGTGACCCAGGCAGAGAGTGGGGGAGGTGAAAGCCATCTCCCACAATCCCAAGCCTGTAATTCTGCAGAAGAAGGTACTCATTTGGTGCAGGCCGTAAGTGCATGCTACCATTGAAATCCCAGCAGCCACATCAGAGAAACCCTTCTAAAACCGCTTTTCATGGGGAAAATATTTGGCTTGGAATTGAGTTTGCAACAGATGCTACTGCACAATCCACTCAGGGTGGATTCTGGAACTACAGCCAGTTTCATAACGATCGTCTTCTTAAAAAAACACTTTGCATAATAAAACAAATACAAATATGCAGCCTTGTCATCCATCAATTAGTGATTTATTTTGCTTTAATTTTAAAGGAGTTGCTTTGTTTATCTGTTCCACCCGCTCCACCCATTCACGGGAACATTCAATGGAGGAAAAAAAATGGTACCTGTAGCTGTAGAAACGATATTATTTTCATAACAGACTAACAGCAGAATCGTGCTGCCAAAGCAATGAATGTAAAAGTCACCAGGGTTGCAAGGTTGGCTGCAGCTCTTCTTGAAGCCCTTGACAAATGGCTATTCTTAGATTACAAAGTCCTCCTCCTCCATTCTTAGCGCCAGTGTGGATCACGGTCTGCACTGGTGGCCTTTCTGCTCTAGGTGGTCCATGTCTGCAGCACTCATGCTCTGATCTTTAACCACGGCCTTCCATCTAACTCCAGCATTCCCTCAACTTCCACTGAGTTGCCAGTTCTTATCTGCAGTCCAGGACCGGTTTCACAAGACCCTCTCGCTGCTTTAGGCGGGACCCGATTTCCGCTCCCCTTGACTGAATCCTCCCCACCCCCACCAACCCCACTTGTGACTACTCCCTTCCTGAAACTCACCTCCAGGTGGCAGGAGTCAGGCTGATGGCCATCATGAGGGACGTCCTCTGACCCTGGGCTTTTGGCCAAAGAGTGCATCCTGCTGATCTCCTCCATCACACGGGCCTGGAGCACCTGAGAGGAGAGGAACTGAAGGATCAGGGCTTACCATGCACACACTGTTGTATACATATCTTTGTGGGGACTCTCCATTCATCTCTAATCCCAACAATGAAACCCCTAACCCCTACCCAGCCCTAAACTTAATCGTAAATAACCACACAAAATACAAGACTTTTGGCATTTTTAGTTTTTTTGATTGCATTCACATATTTTCATAAAATTGAGTTCTACCCTTGGGCGTGCCAAGTTTGCATGCTTAAGTGTGTCTCCTACCAATTTTACAGGTATTTTAGGGTTCTGAGTGAATAAGTGCAGGTAATCGCCGCCATTAACGTAAGACTGTGAGTCCTGTATTTCCTAGCATAGGTACTTCTGTAAACTGAGCAGGCTGTAAATGGTATCACCATTTACAGCCCCCACTATCCTGGCACATGGCTGAATAGCACTAATCAGCCCCCCCCCCACCTCTCTCACCTGATTGTCTTTCTTCAGCTGCTCCATCTCTGCTTCCCTGCGACTGAGCGCTCTCTCCCGCTCCCCACCACTCTGGATGGCCCGGTTCAGCTCCAGGCACTTCTGAGAGTACCTCTCAGACAGGCCATCCAGCTCCCTCTGCAGGCCCTGCCGCTCTGACCTTAGGGCAGCAGAGGGCGCCATCACAAGCAAGCTGGTCATCAACTTGACATCAGCTCTCAAAATCAGTTATCAGACCTCAAAACTGGCACAAGAATATTCTAAACGTAAGACTAGACATTATTTTAGACACACACACATCTGTATTGAGATTTTTTTGGGGACCATCCTTGTATTTTTATGGGTAAAATCCTAATCCCAACAATGACAACCAAATCCCCTACTCAGCCCTAACGTTAACCACAAGTAAGCAAACAAAATACGAGACTTTTGACATTTTTACTTTTTTGAGGGCAGTCACAGATTTTGTAAAAAATTCAGTTTTCCCTCATGGGGACCAACACAAAATGGTCCCTATCGTGTCAAAAGAACAGATTTTTATAACATTGTGAGGACCAACACCACAATGCAATACATACATAACGCACACACATATCCTCTGGACCAGTCCTCCAACGCCTCCTCATGAAAGGCGCATAGAAAGCTTCAGCATGCATGATGTGTAACTGGCAGCCCGAAACCAAAATAAAACTGAAGCAAAACCCGCAGTTCAGCGGCTCCTACTGTATTACGCCCCCCCAGCCCGTATCTCGCCACCCACTGGACTGCTGCATTTTAGCGTGAAATGCAACGGAACCAGTCTTGAGGAATGCGACCAAGCTCTTGGGGCTTCTGCATTTTCCCACCCAGCTGCGCAGGATATGCGTGGGGCCCCGATATGTGCCGTTAGCGAGTTACGCAACACTGCAGCTTGGCATCTGCCAGTGCCGCGCCCCCACCTACCAGGGGCCCTCCCAGGTACTCACTCCTGCTGCCTCTGCAGAGCCCCCACATCCGCACTGGCCCCCACCAGCTGCCGGACTGCCTCCAGCTGTCGCTCCATCTCCTCGCAGTGGGCCTTCTTCAGAGCTTCCATTGCTGGGGAGGGGAGGAAAAAAAATGATAACATCCAACATCCCACCATTTTCCCTGGGGGGGGGGCGGGGGGCACAGGGCACAAGGCTGCGTTACACCGGTGATGTTGTATTTTTTTAGTTGGTTTTTCATGTTCTTTTCAATATTTATTTGATATGTGGTCTCTTTCATTAGTTTTGATTTTAGAGAGATATATCTAAATTAAATTGAAATATATTACTTTCAGGTTAAGTTTTACCTATTTTATATTTATGGATAGTCCTAAAATAGTACAGGTACTTCATGTCTCTGAATACACATAATGCACTAAATGTTCTCCAAATAGGCAAAACATGTTCCAGGTAGTATCGATGGTTATCTAAAGATAATATACTGGATTATATTTCCTTGAATGATTTGTGGAAGAAAGTGAAACAATCATTACTTTAGCGGAATAGTATTAAAACAATGACAGGAAGTATTTGATGTGTTACTGTTTAATTTCAGTTAGTTTTGGAAGCATTTTTGTTATAGTATTTTATAATATATTACTTTCAGAATGTTTCCTTCAAGTTTTAGCTAAAGATAATAATCCAGGGGTCGGCAACCTCTTTAAAGCAAAAAGCCATTTTTTCCTAAATGTCTGACCCAAGATTTACAAAGAGCCACAATGGGTAATGAAGGAGGATTGAGATACGGTTTTATAATGTGATATCAGTCAGACACGTAACAACGCAAAGGTGACTAACAGTATAACACATTTCAGTTCTGTAGCGATAGTCTTCACCCTCATCCCTCCTTTTGTTTGGCTCTGTAGTCGTCTGCTCTTCGCTCTCCACTTCAGTCCTGTAACTCTGCTGACCGAGCAGCGCAAAATGTCCTCACCCCTCCCAACTCAGCTGGCTATAATATGTAAATCTGAGAATATATAATCCTTTTTACGATGACCTTGGAAGGCGTGATGATGATTTACTACACAAAGTATATGGCCGATTTAGGAATCCCAATAAAAGTTGAAGCGTATATCCAATCCTCGGGTGCTTAAGAACGCATATCATTTAACCAAAGAGGTCATCTCCTTTTAGTGAATGACTTTGAGGAAGATGTAAATTATGCAGTTAAGACTAAACAGAAGCAGACTGCCTCATTCACATATAGCTAAAGAAATAAATCATTATTATAAACAAAATAAACAAAGAATAAACAAAAAATAATATGAATTTATAAATAGATAATTTATCTTTACAATAGTATCATTATCTTAAGACATGAAAATGTGAATTTGTCTATCGTTATGAGAAGAGCCATAGACAGTTCTCACATGGGGATGCACAATCTGATAAGCACAGTCACACACAGCAGCAGTACGACAGGAGTCCCTTGGTCTGCCTGGCCCCACCTCAATCCGCCTGGCCCCGCCTCACCCTGCGCTGTGGCCTGTGCTTCCTCCTTCAGCAGTCTCTCCCTCTCCATCTCCAGCTCCCGTGTCTCCCTGTCATGTCTTCTCTGCAGCTCGGCCAGGGCATGCTGGTGTGCCCTCTCCATGGCCTCCAAGCTGCGGCCACATGGAGCCTCGGGGCCACAGTGACCCATCCCCCCTACTCCTCCTCCTCCTCCTCCTCCTCTTCCTCCTCCACCACTCTGTTTTTGCTCCAGTTGCTGCCTCAGAGACGCCACCTGAACCACAGAGAGGAGGGGAGAGGGGTAAAGCAGGCCGGCATGGTCACATGATCACCGAAGCCCTGAACAACACAGGACCTGCACACACACAAACACACACACACCCCGTTTATCCAGACTTTCCCTCATCATTAGCAATGGTAAAGGAGAGCCGCTAAAAATTCCTTTTTTCAGCTGACTATTTTAAAATAAACTCCAAAATCCATGTTGAAGTCTTCATAATGTGTCATGCTATTTTGAGAGAAAATGTGGAACAACGTGGAACAGTGAAACCCCATCCCTCCATGCTTATCTACTCTCTGGTTGCAAAGGAACAGGAGGCAAGCAAAACTACCCCAAGCGGCAGCTAGACACAAACCGAAAGCGGCGGGTGGCCACACACCAGGTAGCATTTTGTTAATTTGCATCTGCAAATTAAAAATCTGCTTCACTCACTACCTCCCTCTGCAGCGCCTCATTGGCTGGCTGTCCGCCCAGGGGGCTCATCGAGGGCAGGGAGCACATCCTCTTCACGGGAAGCTTCTCAAACTCCGCCCACTTCTTCTCAATCTCTTCCTCCATTCGCTGCCGCTGCTCCATCATCATGCCCGGCCCTTTCTCCCGAGCCTGCCCCTCCCCCGCCCCCCGGAGAGAGGTGGGGATAACCCCAAGGGCCACAGTCAGCGGTGCTAGCTCCACATAGTCGAACCGCCGCATAGCAGCCGTGGCAGGAGGGGTGGCTGCCCCGGTCGACTGCCAGGAGGGGTGCTGACGGGAGGAGGGTGTGCGACCAAGACTATGGGAGTTCTCCTTGTCACTACTGCTATCCGGCAGTCTGCGTGGGAATAAGAAGGTGATGAATCAGACCACTGATTTACATGCCCCTAGGTGTGTGCAGCGATTCACTGTATACACCTGCTGACAGTGACTCAACATGTAATCACTGCACTGCTAATGGACGAGGCCCACACAGTGCAGCACCATGCACTTACTTTGTGATGTCGGGGGTATTGCCAGTCCGGACGCTTTTCCTTAAAACCTCGATCCAGTTCTTGCGGATTCCAGCAGTCATGGCAGAAAGGATGAAGACGGCATTCAGGGTCTGACGGGGTGGGGGGACAAGAGCCAGACTACAGTTAAGGGAGGGGGGGGTGCAGGAAAAGGAAGGGTTTCGGTTGAAGCAACACAAAGAATAGCAATGCCAAGGACCAATCAGGATCGCGCACCTGTATCTGGAAGCCATAGTTCTTTTCCACGTCAAACTCGGTCACATTTACACAGGACCTCAGGTCGATCTCCCCATCAAGATCATCCTTCTATTGTGGTGGTGGGGGAGGGACAAAAGACAAAACACACCAAGCAAAAAAACACATAAACTAAATTTACACGAAAGAACAAAGAGTTGCGAAAAGTAAACTCATATTCCTGTAATGGGATAAAGATGTTGCTATAGTTACCAAATATGAACAGATCTGGTAGAACAAACCAGAGGAAATTTTAAAGTAGGAAAAAAAAAACATCCATCAGAGGTTAAATACCATGTAATATATCTATTAAGTGCCAGTATAACAGCCAGCTCACCTCTTCTGCTCCTGAATCCCTGTAGTATTTCAGGCTGGAGTCAGTCAGCACAAACCAATGTTTCTTCCACTGTAAGACACAAAGGATGTGAGTTATTACCAAACACAGGGCCCGATCTACTCTTATACTGACTAAAAACCAGCCAATGACTGACTGACCTTGTGCACCTAACATATAAACTAGTCTATATGACCACATGAATTAGGTATACGTATCAGGGTTCAAGGCACATGTGACAGAATGATGTATGCAGAGGATAATTACACACAGTCTTATTACAGCATCACCAAACAAACCTGTTTATACAAAACTGAACAGAACAGCAAAACATGGGATTAGTTTACCAAAGTATTCAACCTTTGAACATATGTAGATGTCAGTACAATAATACTCTGACATTATTAGTTAGAGGGACCCTAAAGATTCCTATACTCACAAAAGGTCAGCTCAGTTAAAGCAGAATGACACAGTCACTTCAGCTGATTTTTAAAAAGTAAGGATTGTTAAACAGAAACTCCAGGCTACAAGAGGGACAATGAAAATTCACTCCTGTACCTCTCCATTTTCGTGAAGCACCGACATCCACCCCTTCTTAAAATTAAGGAGATCGGGCTGCAGAGAGAGACAGAACACAGGTAGTCAGCTGTCAAGCTCAGTTCTGGGTGTGAGGAAACATCTTTGTTATAAACAGACAATACTGTTCCAGTGAAGTAATTAACTGCAAAATCATCCACATTCAAAACTACTTTTTAAATTAAAAACCATCTTTCCTGTGACACTGTCAAACCACTGTACAAAGTTTAACACACACCTTCGAGTGCATCTCACGCAACACATGATATTTTTGGAGGAGCTTCTGAATAATGTCCCAGAGGGCCATGTGTGCAGGCGTGAATAAGGTGGGGGGGCTGAAAGTCTGCACAAACGAACTAGAGCGGGCATCTGCGTGCGTCTGTGTGTATATGTGTGAATGCAGGAAGAAAGCAAAGACGCAATATGACAAAATGTGTGAATAGCTGTACGACATACCTAAAAGATAAAGAGGAAACAGCAGAGAAATTCAGAGCAAGACATCAACAACAACAAAAAAATTCAGCACTCCAGATTGTGGTTTCAGATTAAGAAAGCTTTTTATATTTACATTCCTCAACTTCTGTTTTTATCGCTTGCTGCCTTATGCAAAGTTTCCTGACCCTCAGACAATACTCTACATTACTCGAAGCTAAAGTCAACATCAAGTGATTTCTCAAAAGAATCTTTTCTTAATCTATATAAATTACATACATACATACTATATTATATACTTATAAAAAAAATACACTAAAGCAGTATTAAATGACACCTCATCATTTAAAAGGGTTTCACTGTATCAAGTCATGAACTCCGGTTAGAGGAATGTTTACTTCTGTGTAAAAGCCGACCACTGATCGACCAACAGAAACGCACAGTTTCACGAGAAACCTAATATTGAGACAGAGGCTAAAGTGCGTGCAACTAAGTAATTTAAAACTTGACAGCTAACATAAAACATGGCACTACACGACGAAGTACGTATTCAGGAAACACCTACGGACAAAACGAAGAGGAAAAGGAGGAAATGTAGACGTAAGCGACACACAAGGGGCCTGATATGAACGGACAAAATATATGGCCTCTGGACGAAAGGTCCCGTGCATTTAAGTGCAGCCGAATTAACAACAATACTGCCGAGACACAAAACAAACAAGAACCCAAAGAATCTTGCCGATCCCCAAGTCACATCTCCGGGAAACCTGTCACCCAATATATCCCATGGTTTAGTAACACCATTCAACAATTAACAGCTACTTTTAAAGGAAATGAATAGTGCTTTGTGTTTTTGGATTGAACTTCTTACAGATGCGTGATAAAAAGTAGTTTCCTGGATACTAAATTTCACAGCACAGCCCAATAATAAACACGCGTGCAGAGACGCACCAAGCAGCCCCATCCGTATTTTGCGCAATGTATATCGGCGTATACAGGTAGGTATTTGAAAGGGTCTAGACAAACCGATCGAGGTTAAAATACAAATAACGAAACACAGTATATTACCTATATAATCGTACTCTAACCGCATAAAGACACACCCACTCCTCCGCCCCAGCATTTACTTTCATCAACTTCTCAAAAGCGTTACTTTCATATATGCAAAGCTCAAACGAAACTTTGACGCCCAAAAACAATACGGAGACATACGCAATATAGTTGACTAAAAATAACGCTGTCCACGAGTCATTCGCATAAAGTTAACTATAACCGTTTTTTGCCAACAAGCTAGCTGGGCCAGCCTACTGATCATTCACATTTCAAGAACAGACAAGACTTACCGTCATGTCAGCCAGGTCCGGAGGACAGATTGTAAAACAGAGGCAGAAAAAGATGTTAAACACACAAAAATAATCAGATGTTAACTAACCAAGTTTTGTGTCGCTGGCACGGTTGTCATCATAAACGCGTTGCATTTATCTATCTACATTCATAAAATTCATGTGCTAGCGATCCTGATGCCAGCGGTGAAAACCAGCATGTTTTCTCGGCCGTTTCAGACCTTTGCAAAAACGTCTAATTCATAATCTGATTATATATCCGAAAAAAAAGCAGATCTATGGTTTTGAACTGAGACGCCGATCGTTCAGGTTTCGTTAATCCGCAGCTTTCACAACTTCTGAGAAGTTTGCAGCACCACCACCCTAGAAAGACTGGTTACTTCCTGGGCGGATCCGCAAACCTATCAGCTACGCCGCCGGCTAGCGCGACTTGACGAGCTAGGGGTCAGTGTTTGATGGGGGTGAATTTTGCACCGTGTGTTCGTAAATAAAGAAAAGGCAAGAACGTACATGCCCTAACCTTATTTATAGTAGGCTAATTGGGCCGTGCTGTCTCCGTTTTAACGTATGAGCACTAATAACTTTGTTCTTAGGAGTCATACTATTCCTTTATAAAGGCATCTCTTATTAATGCATCCGAGTATCTCGGCAGGACGCTCACACGCACTATGGCGGCAAATTTATCGGACAAATGTACGCGTGTATCAGGGCCTGCCAACTAAGGGAAGGATGAATAATTGCGTAAGAGACGGAGGGCCAGGGACAGCCGCTGGGACGTCAGCTGTTACGGCTATTCCCACAGCCTCAGTGCGGGACAAGTGCCAATAGGCTATAACTAATAAACTAAAATAAATAATGCAATAAATCCAATCAATCCATTAAAATTGGAAAAACAAGCACTTAATCTTCCTAAAAATTGGAAGTAGCAAGGCTATTTGCCTCTCAGACAACACTAGATATCTTTCAGTAAATATCCATCCATTATCCAAACCGCTCATCCTTATTGGGTCGCGGGGGGTCCGGAGCCTATCCCGGAAGCAACGGGCACGAGGCAGGGAACAACCCTGGATGGGGGGCCAGCCCATCGCAGCTTTCAGTAAATAATTTATCGTAAATGTATTCTTAATATATCAACTGCGATTTTAGTTTTAGCATATATAACATTTAGACTTATGAACACTAACTAGGGATATCTGAAAGTACATTACCACTATCTCAATGCATACATATTATACTTTAGAATGTTCTTTTAATATCAAAAGTGTCCCGTATATTCCGTCGATATGCCAGTATGAGCTGAGTGTAATGATGCGTATCATAACCATAAGACAGCTGTGTTCTAACGAGGGGGACTAATATTACTGTTAGACTAATCGGTGGGTCTTTCCCATGATGAATCCTTTACTGGAGCTTGCGCTTCCTCACCAAAACAATGACGGTGTGGTCAGAGATGCTTGCCTTTTCACGCGCTTCGTCTGACGGGAATCTGGAGCAGCAATTTCCGGCATTTCTGTCTGGAAGCAGCCCCTGAATGTTCACAGTGTTAAAATTCATGCAATTAAACAGACATGCTACGTCTTTAAGTAGCGAATACTATACGTCACATTACACGTGAAATACGTTGAAAAATATGGAGAATTAATTGAGAAAATAGCGATAAATATGTAAATGAAGATTAATTTAAATAACGGACCAATGACTGACCTGAGAGTGTCCAGATGAACGTTTCAGCTGTACCTTCCAGTGGTTACCTTCTTCTTGTGAGGGACTGCTTGATCTCTAGTTGTTAAATGAAATTTTGAAGTTCTTGTTATATTGTGTGGTAACACAACAAGCCATACTTCTATATCGTTGTTCTATATTGTTTTTTTTCAGTGTATCATACTTAAATGTGTTAGTATTCTTATACATTTAAAGTCAATTAACATACCATAGACTCAAAAGGAACAGTCCCAATTGTGAGCTTCTTTTGTATTGAATGTGGTTATTATATTGCATATTATTATATTATTGTAATCCACCACAGAAGATTCTGCTCACTGAATGCTTCATGTCTACTCCTGTGTAAGGAGCATTAATACTGTTCTTCAGCATGTACCATTGTGTCCTTTTTTAAATCCACACCTGTGTATAGAGAGAGTTGCTGGACTGGGTCCTTGTTAACTGGCCAGCCTCTCTGTCCTGCCTGTGTCGCTGCCCCTGGTCACATTCCCTTCCATTCGCCTTCCCCCGTTCACCCAGCCCAGCCTGTTCCCTGTAGACTTCCTTTGTCTGGCTGTGACTGTAACAGACCATGAGCTTTAATACTGTACATGAAGACAGAGACAGTAGCCCAGGGCTGTAGTGTTTAGGCAGGAGGTAGCAGACAACAACCTTGACTTTTAACCTGGAAACAATCAGTTCAAATTCCCGGAGCTTCCTTGCTATAGTACCTGTGATTCAAGCCAACATCTTTGTAACTTCTCCTACCATGTAATTGTTGATGTTAGCAAATTCTTGCACCAGCCCTCCTTGAGGACTGAGTGACTGATTATAGAATAGATGCGTGTTTTGCTCTAAATGTAGGTAAATAAAACTGCAACCACTCAGTTTGTGTATAACACCTCTGCCTCTATATCTCTAAGGAGGTACTTATTATATTATTGCCAGGTCTAGTCAATCCTATTGGTGACATAAGCAGTTGCCTAGGGTGTCTTTTTGCCTGAGACAGGGGGGCGCTGGTGGCGATAGTTACTTAGGAAGTTACATCGGCAAGGACCAGCACTGCTTATTGCTGAGCAGAAGCTGTTTCAGCAATGTAACTGGCTGATGAGTATCTGATACCATGTTTTTGGAACAGAAGCTAGGCCTACAGGATTGGCTGTAACCCCCGCACTACACTGTGGTACGCTAACATTGCTGAAAATGATGAAAAAAACAGTTCAGCTATATCTCTCCCATTAGGACTTTTGTCTTCTTCTTCTTGAATTATACACGCCGTTTTCATTGTTCACTTTTGTGTTGCCAGACCACTCCTTAATCCCTGCTGCTTGCCATTCATGTCAATCACCCAGACTGATTGTATACAGATGATTGCTTACCTTGCCGGCTTATACAGTTCCTCCTTTCCCAAGACATGGTTCTGAGATCTTCCGAACTGCCCTGGACCATCCCTTTCATATATTGTTTTTACCTTAGGAAGGTCAGCCATGAGAGCATACTCCTCCTTGTTCAGCCCCACATATATTGATCCCCCAGAGAGGTGGCTGGACTCAGACTCCAAGGAACTCTGGGAAGAAGTGTACCGCTGTGACTGGGGGGAGAGACCTGGGTTATGATGAAATGACTGTCGATGTTCTGGGCTGGGGGTATGGGGCTCCAGACTCCTTTGTCTGCTATTGTTCCTACTCCCACCCCTACTGTTGGCTTCAGAGGTGATGAAGGTTGGTTTAAAGGTATGTTGTCCCTGACCTTGCCTCCTGGATGGGGAAGAGCTACGTGAGATGGGAGGACTGTGGAGCGAGTTTGACGAGCTGCGCCAGGAGCCTGGAGAGGGACTTGATTGAGAAGTAGTTTTCTTTATTTCAGAGGATACTGACCCCGGTCTACAAATTATATTGGTAGCTTTACTCGGGGGTGGCTGGTTGGTATCATAGACTTTACGTGAAGGAGACGAACTACGACTGTCGTAGGCTGTTGTATTAGATAAGCTGTTTGCCCTGGTTTTAGGTGGAAATGATGGACGAGGCAAATCATGACTTTGCCTTGAAGGGGAGGGACTCCTGCTGCCATGACCACGAATCCCTGCTACACTTTTCGTCTCGGTTTTACGCAGGATGGAATAGTTTGATGTGTTATAACCTTGCCTGGAGGGAGATGAGCCCCGGCTGTCGAGACTTCGACTGTTGCAGAGCATGTTCGAGTCTTTTTTCAGTCGCTCCCCAACTCTTCTGGAAGGGGTAGAAATTTGGCTATTATGGCCTTGAATGCCAGAAGTGCCTCTTGCCTCCAATTTCTGTAGGATAGTTTGACTTGGGGTATTACAGGCTCTTCTTGAAGGTGCTGAGCCATGACTGTCACGGCTAGAGGTATTGGTAGAGATTCCTGTATCGGTTTTTCGCAGGATAGACTGGGTTGGGGTGTCATACCCTTTCCTAGAAGGAGAAGAGCTTCGGCTGTTATTACTGTAGCTATTAGTGGCTAATTTTGAGTCTGTTTTTCGCAGGAGGGTTTGGCTTGGAGTCTCATGTATTTTCCTAGATGGGGAGGAGCTACGGCTATCACGGTTATAACTGTTAGGAGTGGTTTTTGTGTCGGTTTTTCGGAGGACAGTTTGGTTTGGAGTATCATACCCTCGTTTTGATGGTGAAGAGTCGCGACTGTTTGACCTAATTCCACTGGAGAAATTCGCATCCTTTTTCCTGAGAGAATTTCTTAGGTTTGCAAAGGAGTCAGTTTGTGAATATGACCCAATAGAGTTAGCAACTGATTTAAAGTTTTTTGATACATTAGCAATATCCAAACCTCGTCCATAAGAATTTTGGGATGATGTTCGAGGCCCTTGACTGGGCCCTTGAGGAAAATCAAAATTCCTTCTGCTGGTCTTGCCTGACTGGTCAGCTTGCCTGAATGGAGAGGCACTCCGGGATGGAGAAGATGACCGAGAAAACGTACAGTCCTGCCTTTGCAAATTTCCGGGTTGCTGATGGGTTGGAGAGTAAGACGACTGCTGTCCTCTAGAGTAAGAGCTGTCACAGCGTCTATGCTGGGATGACTCCAGAGATTCTGCCTGTTTAAAAGGGGTGGGGCTTAGGCTTCTCTGTCCTGAGTCAAAATTCCATCCGTAGCTGGATTCTGAGAACCCCGAAGGTGGGGAATTTGCCAGAGATGGATCATATCCCTGTGTCTCCGAACTCCGCCTGTGAGAGGGAACACCAAGGTCTGGGTTCCGAAAGGGGATAGCAGCTTTAGGTTCTGGACTCCGGTGGCTGGGTAGGGGGTGGCCTATTTCTAAGTGCCGATATGGTGCTGGTGGCTTCTTCTCCTTAAGGGAATGGATACCTCCGGCCCTTCCCAGAGAAAGGTAGCCACTGTCATGGTCTTTTTGTCCTTTTGCTCCTGATGGAAATTAAAGACCAGTCATGAGAGGAACATGAAGTTTGGAGTTGGATTTGTACAACAGTCTATGGTATAGGCAAAAATCACACAATTTTTTCAATAGTCAGGAATATATCCAATTAAGTCACATGGTTCAGTTCTTACGGTTCTTGATTGGTGTCACAATAATACATTGTAAAGAGTCTAGGAGCAGCAAGGACTACATGACTGACAAACCTGCTTGTCTAGAAAAGCCATCTCTGCTCCGTGCCTCTTCCATCCAAGCTTGGGGGTTGGGTCTCTGGGGAGCTGGGTGCAGACGAGTCATGGTGTGGTAAGATGCTCTGTCCTGGTGGGCCAATTCGTCGTCCTCTTGGCTGAGCAAATCGCTGAGTTCAGGAAAGTCAGATGGATCTTGAGTGCTGGTCAGTTGGTATACAAATAGGGAAGTTGGGAAAGAGAAAGTGACAACAGAAAAAACATACAAAGAGGGCAGATTGGTGGCTAGTTATTAGAGGACTGAAGACATGGGGTCAACATAAAGATCAACACTAGTAAACACAATCACAAAAGAGACACAGTACAAATACAGAGCTCAGATAAGTTCTTCCATTACAATAAACTCAATTTCTCACAGAAGTTCAGTCTAATAATTCAACCTGTCTGTGCTGTCGTCCTCGTCACAGATGTAAAGTTCACAGTCAGGACTCAGTATGCACAGGGAACCCTCCTCGCAGCCCAGGTGATCCCTGCTGATGTCACAGTAGCTGCTCACCACTGACAGGTCATCTGAATCGTCCTGATTGGTGGAGGATAAAAATAAACATCCAATGGAAGAAAAATGGTGAATGATTATTTTGCACATTGCTTTGGAATGATTTTGGAATGTGCACTTTGCTTTGAACATTTGAGATGTCGTGGTAGTCCAGTACATGAAAAGACATTTAAAGTACCAGAAATTCATCTTGATTAAAGGTAAAATTCATGATTAGAAAGTTGACCAACAATTTTGCTGCAAGTAATACGACCAGTCAATTCTCCGGGTTTGGTATCTTTTGACTAAATAACTTCCCGAGATTAGATACTCTTTAGTTTCAGAATGCTGCACTTTAACATAAATAATATATGAAAAACAAATGTATACTGATATGGAAACACAAACACTAATAGACATATGAACTTACTTAGTATAATGTTGGTCTGGAGCTCCTATTTATGAATCCATTGCGAAGCCAGAGACTTCATACAAGGCACACAACGTCTTCTGTGTCCTTAGCTGTCTCTGCTCTCTTTCCTTCTCTAGATTACAGGGTTACACTGCTGTAACTCAAGCTATCTTATGATTATTTAATTGCAATGCTTTTTTGTTTTATGTTTCTTATAGGCTCAGTCTTCTTGATCTTCGATCTCCCATCTGCTAAATGCAATGGTTTGAGGTGCTAATTTTCGACTGACTTTCTGATGTTTGTCTGTTGGGTATCACGGCTGCCTTTGAGGACACACACTTCACACAAGTGCTACTCATTTTACCACTTAATTGTTCAAGTCAAAAAATGTTCTTACATGAACCCCTTTAAAGAATTTATTCCACTTTCTTTCCTTTTTCATCTCTTTTCGCCTGTTTTCCTCATACCAAGTACATAATCTTTTCAACATTTTATCCACTCACCCGAATGACTATACAAACACTAAAACAAAACAAAAAAACAAAATTAAAAGGGCAAACTAAAAGACAGACAAGGGTGAGAGAACCAGGCAGCCAAATGACTAACAAAATGGTGCTAGATGGCCTGCTAAAGCCATGGACCTCCAACAGGTGAACTCCCCAGTTAATAAGGGGGGCAGCGTGTGGCTCAGTGGGCTAAGCCTGTGTGCCTGTAATCATGAGGTCACAGGTTCAAACCCAGCCTCAGCATGTCTGCGGGTCCTTGAGCAAGGCCCTTAACCCCCAGCTCCCTGGGCGCCGCTACAGGTGGCTGCCCTTCGCGGAGAACTTGATCTACAAAGACCAAGTTGAGGGAGGCATAAAAACAATTTCCCCACGGGGACAATAAAGGATTGATTATTATTATTATTATAAGGAGGTATTCTAGTGTTCCTAATGATAACTTTGAATTTATGAGCAAACGGGTCGCAGTCATTACCCCGTGTCATGCAGACTCCGTCTTCATATTACGCTCCTATTCCCAATGAAACTGTAAGCTACCTGTTCTCGTTAATTTATAATCAGATTGTGTGCGCCTGTCCATTCCCCGCCTGTGGTTTTTAACAATCCTCCAGCAGCACTGGCATATAGTCTAACTGGGTATAATCTCACCTGCCATGAGTTTAATATATTCAGAAATATGGTCAGGACTCAAGGACTTCTGTGTTCTGGGCCCAAATTAGGATTTTGGGAAATAGGTGGATGTTCCACATCTGCTTCGACCTTCAAATCAACCGAGTCTTGGTTCCTTGTTCTCATGTTGTTACTCCCTGCTGTTCTCACTCTGCCTGGTTCTGCCTATTTCCTTCTTAGCTCCATTCCAGCCCATGTAGAAATCCCCCAAATATGGAACACCACTGTCTCTGACTCACCAGCGGAGGCACGTCGGCATGCAGGTGCCTGAGCCGCAAGCAGGTCTGGCAACGGGACGGGTCGAAGATATTGGGCTGGAACTTGCGGCAATAGAGGTCTTCGCCGGCAAGTGGCATGTCGCGTCCGGAAGGGGCACACAGTATCACTCATTGTCCTTCCCAAACCCTACTATCAAAACAAGGGATTTATAAGCACAGCTCGGTGTTGTATGAGATAGGAATCAACATAACACAGAAATACAGGCCTTATTGATCCCACCATGGCGAGACATTAGCAATGGAAAATATTTATTTTAAAAAAAGCTGCCTGCAAAAAAAATCGACAATATTCTGCTTTCTGTTCACTACAGGTCCCTGTCAGCGCAGTTGGACAGATGCAGCAGGACTGTAACTGCAGCTGTGCGCAGCCCAGTGGACTGTATTTCACAGCTCAGCAGAGCCAGAGACTCATTCGGGCGGAACAGCGAGGTCATTACCCATGTTACCAGAACGAAAACACAACAAAGAGCGCCTATACACTTTATAGTGTTTTAATTAACTTAATCCACAATTTCACAACTATGAAAAAACACTGCATCAAGACTTGCAATACACATTCATTGCAATAAAAAATGTGCAGTTCTGGAATAATAAATTATAGCATGTTCAAAGTTCATTTACAGCAAGAAAAGCCAATAAATAAGAGTTTCTAACAATACCTCCCATGCCAGTCACCCTCGATCAGATCCAATCCATTTAAACACAGTAAATAATCTGTCCAGCAGAACTCAAGGCAGGCCTGTTCTTGGGGTACTTAAATCCCCCCAGGGGTTCACAAGCTCATTGGCTGCTCAAACAAAGGGAAAACTGCTACCCACATGGCCGGCCATTTTGGCTCAGATGGGGACTGCTACATAACACCCCCCCAATAATCCAGAAGAGCCAACATGGCACGCATGGCCTGACAGAGTCTTGCCCAATAGCTGTATTGAATATCATCTGCTGTAGAAAAGTAGAGGAGGGACCTTTGGGATGCACAGATGGCAAGCACACATTTACAGCAGTCTACATCAATAAGTAAAATGGTGTGATTTTAATAAACTGGGCAACTGGGTGGTTCAAGTGTCTGTGAAATTTGTAAATTAACATTTCTCTCATGCATTATCAACTGTATTAAGATGATCTCAGGATATATCATATCACTCAATTTATTTCTTCAATTGCTGGAACACACAATAATCCTGTCAGCTGCGCTGCAGTCAAAAAGACAAGACAGGTAGGATTTTATTAATGTGAATACATTAATTATTCAGGTTTATACACAAGTTTAGTACAAAAGCACCACGAGTAAAGAAATTATCAAAAGACAGATGTCACTGCACATCATTACAACAATACAGCACAGGGTTTGCAGGTCACAGTCGGTGAAGACATCTTATGATGCTCTGCTGCTGTTACTTGGCATTTCTTTCCAAGTCTCCTTAATGTACAATGGTCATTAGCTTGGCAAATCTTCCACTGTGGAGCTCATCACAACTGCTTGGTCCCCGAAAATCCCAGGCGACCCCGACACCACCACCTCCCCGTCCCTCTCAGTCTTCGTGGTTGGTCTTCCTCCCCGTCCGTCTGCGCCGCTGCTTCTTGCTGGTCCGCCCCAGTCTGGACTTCCTGTCTGTGGGCCCCAACTTCCTGTCTGGCCTTCTTCCTGATTTCTCTTGCCCCCAGTCCCTCACCGTCCCTTTCTTCTTCCGCTTTTTAGTGCGAGCGTGGAGGGAGGCAGTGAGAGAGGACAGCCTGGAGGGGAGGGGGGGTGGGGCAGGGTGCACAAGAGTGGAGAAATTAGTAAGCAAGAGAAACATCACACGTAAGGTCTCTTAGAGGTATCTCTACAACTCCCTACAGGAAATTGCGTATTCTCCTTGTGTCAAAAAAATATATTAAAAAGTATAAAACGTATAATTTGGTGTTAACATTGGACCAATAATGCATGGAGTCATACGCGGTGGTGAAATACCATCGCTGTTGATCATAATTCCAATGAAAGGAAACAAAATATAAATACTGGTCTAAATGCACACACACACACACACACACACACACACACACACACAAATATGTATGTGCTATGATTTATATGTCAAAACATAAACATGACATTTTAAAAACAGACACGACATAGACAAAAAGATGCACTTAACCAAGTAATTGGTGGCGAGATTGTTTTGTTTATCATGGAAGCAGAATGCGCAGAAAATAAATAAATTTAGATTCAGTTTTTAGCCCTTTTAACAGAGCCAGTCTTAGGCTGGGAAGGGCCACATGGAATAAAGCAGTTTTTAATGCTCACTGTTTTGGCTTTGAGGTTGCAGAACCTGTCATATTGCAGGCTGCTTCTGGTTCTTTGGTTTCCACTAAACAGTCCACAGGTTAGCAATTTGGCACTTCTAAACTGGCTACTGTGCATGTGTGTGCGTGCGTGTGTGTGTGCATGTGTGTCCTTCAAATATGTGCCCCTGCCCGGAGCCATATGCCACCTTGGACAGGTTCCAGCCCACCCCCCCCTCCCCGAACCCCTGGGGGTACAAAACATGAAGGGAAACCTGACTAAGGAGGCTGCACAGAGTCACTTGGACACATTATACAGGTATTACAGGAGGGCGGTCCTACTTTTTGGAAAGTATCGGTGCTCTGGCTGTCTTTGGCACAGTGCTCACTGTATCCTCCTTCTCATTTTCATTTACGTCATCTGCCTGGTTATGCAAAAACGCACAAAAGAGAACAAATGGGAGTCAGTTCTGCATGCAGTTGAAACATTAAATACCTGTCAGGCGGGGCAATAATATTCAACGGAGGGTGGAATCTGTAAACACCAAAGAAAATGCAGATACCTGAGCATTCACTGGCTCCAGACGACTGGCTACAGTGAGGTCCAGGTCACTGATGGTTGTCACGGTGACAGTGTGGTTAGGGAAATCATACTGAAGCGACTCTGTCGTGTTAGTAATCACGTCCTGCAGTTCATCTGCTTCTTCTAGGCAGAGATATCACACAAGAACACAGGCCAGAGATGTGATCATGTTTGAATTGCCAGGATATCATCATAGAATGGGCGTATTCCATCTATAGTAAAAAGTCACAATCGTCAAAAAGTGGATATGTACATACTCATCAGAAACTACAATATATCAGAGACACTTCATTACGGGTCCCTTACTGAGGGCCTCATTTCGCTCCTTCAGCATCTTCAAATACTCCTTATGTCTCTATAAGAAAGGATAAAGATTTTATTACTTCTAAATAAAGTTATACCATTATGTTTCTGGGAACACTAGACGGAAAAGGTAAAGATAATAATGCCTTTCTTGTCCTTATTGTAAAAACTTTATTTGAATTGAATTTAGTGATTGTCATTGTTGACACACCACAGCACACAACAACAAAATGTGTCCTCTGCATTTAACCTAATTCAGCGCCCTGGGAGAAGTGCTTGGGGGCGGTACCTTGCTGGTCGGGGATTTGAACCAGCAGTCTTCCAATCACAAGCACACTTCCCTAAACATTAAGCCACCACTGCCCACAAAATTTAGAGATGCTCACAACCCAAGCAATGAATAAAATGAGCTAAAACGATTTACTCTCACACTACATCCCACTGGCCAACATTACACGGTACCTCTTCTCTAACCCTCTTCCTTTCTTCCTTAAGTTTGTTCTTAATTTCCTCCACGGCAGCTTTCCGTCTCTCCACTTTCCTCTTGTGAAATCCTGTCAGGTATTCTCTGAGAAGACAGGTAGATGAAGTACATCACAATAAAAGTGTAATAGCTTCAATATTAACAATACACGAGTAACAGCGTAATATCTGCCAAAGATAATGCAGAATTAATACAAATAACGAGTGCCAGGCATGCAGGTTCATTTGCTAAACAATATGTATTGCAACTAGCTTTACATGGAATCCCATACTTCATCAGTTGTTTCCTAAACTGTTAAAACGACTATAATGTAAATAACATCTGTATGGGCTTTCTAATATGTTATATGTCTCAGATTTATAGACACTGCGTTACGTAAACTTACTGTCGATCCGCCTCGTTGAACGTGACAATACATTTGTTCTCCCTATTCTTTCCTCCCGGCTTTGATTTTTTGTTTTTGCCCATTTCACTTAGAGAAAGAAATACCAAGCAGGTTCGTTCTTCGCGCACGTGTAGGTGCTCGGAGTTTGGTAACTATGTGCTTCCGGGGCGCCTAAGATACGTATCCGGGTCGGAAACATTACGTAGGATATGAAGTTATACAGCAGACGCTGAATCGTTATAGATTTTAAGAAGCAATACAACATGGATATCAAAATTAGAGAACAATTTATGAACGCTTGATTTTTTTCCAGAAGTAATGTCATTTTCGGCGTCGCATGGTGGTGCAGTGGTTAGCACTGTTGCCTCACACCTCTGGGGCTCTGGTTCGAGTCTCTGCTTGGGTTACACGTGTGTGGAGTTTGCATGTTCTCCCCGTGTCGTTGTGGGGTTTCTTCCGGGCACTCCGGTTTCCCCCCAAAGACATGCTGAGGCTGATTGGGGTTTCTAAATTGCCCATACGTGTGTGAGTCGTTTGTGTGCGAAAGTGCTCTGCGATGGGCTGGCCCCCTGTCCAGGGTTGTTCCATGCCTCATGGCCATTGCTTCCGGGATAGGCTCCGGACCCCCCGCGACCCAGTAGGATAAGCGGGTTGGACAGTGGATGGATGGATAATGTAATTTTCATTGCTCAACATTTGAGGATTTACTGTTGTGGCTATACCATGCTACTAGAACAGTGTTATACAGAATAACCAAGGAAACTGAACAAAAAGAAACTGTATTTTGCAGAAAATACAGTGATCAAAATTAAAGAACAGCATGACGAAAGATCACGAGTCTCTCACACGGCTCTGGTGTGACTTTGGGCCACTCTTCTTGCAGTCTCCTCCACAGTTCAGTGACTGTAGTAGGTTTCTTAGCCATAACTTTGTTGCTAAGGAGGTTTTACAGAGGTTTTCTATTGGGTTTAGATCTGGACTCTGGGCAGGCCATTTTATAATTTCAGTGTTTTCAGTTTGAAGGAACTGCTTTACCTGTTTTGCTGTGTGACAGGGGGCGTTGTCCTGCATGATCCTGCAAATTGGCCGATTGGCCAGGTGATGAACACAGGGAAGGAACCACATGTTGTTGAAGAAGGTTATGGTAAACATTTGCATTCACTCTGCCATGTACAAGAGGCCCAAATCCTGTTGCAGAAATCATTCCCCAAACCATGGCACTTCCTCTTCCACCTTTCATTGACTTAACACATTTCATTGACAAATATAATGTTTCCTATCAGACCCAACTAAATTAAACTTGCTTTCATCACTAAAGTGAAGTTTGGATCAGTTCTCCTCTGTACACACAACATGCTATTCAGCAAAGGCTAGTCTAGCCTTCTGATTCTTCCTGCTGATGAGAGGTTTAGTCACTGCAGAGTAGACTGTCAGTCCAAATGCTCTTAAACGTCAAGACACTGTACAGATCCTTACCACGTTCAGTGCTGAATTGGTAAGCAATTCCAGCTGCAATTCCCCATTGACATTCTCCACAATATCCTGTCCTCGCTTGCATTTCTGTTTCATGGATGACCAACCTTCTAGGAGGACCTGAATGAGTTTGTGATGTTGCAAAGGTGCAATATTCTAGAAACCACATATTTAGAATGAGGGAATAATTCTATAAGGCTCTAACTAAATTGAAACAAGAACGTACTAGCACCGGTAGGGGTGGGTGATCCAATCAAGACCGATAGAGGGAGCAGACAGACAATGTAAGCGGCCCTTACTTATCTTTAGCCTT
>JABFEA020000048.1:1939590-1959190 GCA_019775915.2 Cyphomyrus plagiostoma
ATTGTCTTGACCAGGACCACACCCCTAAATGCATTGAAGCAACTGCCATGTGATTGGTTGATTAGATAATTGCATTTGAGAAATTGAACAGGTGTTCCTAATAATCCTTTAGGTGAGTGTATGGTTGAAGTACTGCTCTTATACATACACACACATACTTATATATATTAAATTAAATATTTGGTAATATTGAACATACACTTAGCTATGGAGACAGATTGTAGGGATTGTGCTGTTATGTGCGCATATACTTTATTTTACTACAGTTCCCATGAGGCCGTGCGCTGATTCACTGGTAATGGGGGAGGAGCTTGACTACTCCATACACATCAAGATGATGCATAAGCCAGTGTGCACCATGGCTGTGTAGGGGCAGATTTAGATAAACTTGATTCAACATCATGTCTGTTGAGAAGGTACCTTCCCAACCATCCGTCTTTTTCTGAGGAGCCATCAAAAGGGACGATGTAGAGTAAAACAAGGCTCTGAGACATTGTCCACTCGCACCAGCTTTTATTTAACAAAAAAAAAAACATCCACTGGAATATGAACTCTCAAAAAAAGAAGACAGCAGGAAAAAAAATGGTGAAATGAAAAGAAGACGACTGGCACAGAATTAATTAGAATATAAAACTAAGCAGGTGTGGTACAGTGTAAAAGACAGACAGTGCAATATTTTTAGCTGAACATACTGACTGCTGGATTGCCAATAACTTCAAAAGTCAAGATTTAGTTAAGACTGAGGCCCAAGTAAATGTTTATTCAAGATTTCACCTTGGGGGAAAAAATGGAAAGGTGAAAGTATCACTTGTGCTAGGTTCACATTTGAGCACTATAATATAATTATACTGTATTTAAGAAAATTAAACTTCCTTCCTAACGTCCTTCAAGAGCGCGACGCTTATCTGCATAATAAAGCTACCAGAGACATCCAGCACTGCTACTGTACCACGAAAAAATGTCTTTGCACTGGAAACCAAATCACAATTAAACACGACTTTCAGAAAACAGGAAAATTTATGACATGGAAAATAATAATAATAATAATAATAATAATAATAATAATAATAGCACTATCATTAAATAACAAATAGTTGATGTAATAAAAGTTTCAAGGAAGTTCTTGAAGCGATAGCCACACCCTAGTGGAGGGAGGGGAAAAAAAAAAAAAGGAAAACATCTGAAAATTTTAAAGCTTGATTTCCTCCTTCCAGAAGAGGGCAGCAGCCCCCACGGCTACAGGGCTTTCAAGGATGTCTGGATCACCCCAGGTTAGTTCTCTCACACCGGCAGCCCAAGTTAACTCTATACAGCTATTTCCAGCTTTGGGGGGGGGGGTTGCCCATGCAGAGGGGGTTGCTTGTGTAACTATGCCTGACATATAGAAGCTGGAATTTCCCTATGCCGTTTTTAAACTTTCATTTTTATAATGGTACAATAGACCTAAGCTCATGGAACTACAGTAAATTGACACCATAAATTGTTTTTTTTTTTATAACCAGTCTATGCCAGTTCATGGTCATGTGTTTGCTTGTATCACTATATGAGGTAGGTATATACAAGTACTGATTAAACACCACAAACATTTTATATGGCACTGTCCCGATCCTTAGACGAACTGACAGCTTATTTAAGGCAGAACCCTTTACTGGCCACCAAATATCTTTGTGGCAAGTCAGTCAGATTTATTCTGGCTGAACAAGCCCAAAACTTAACAGGGTAAGTGTCAGCAATGCAGAGAAAGGGCTCTGTTGCTGCTTGGACAAAGCGCACAGGTCAGCGAGTCGGAATGCCGCACACCAAAGGCTCTGCAGGGACAGCCAGTGTTTGCCCTTTGAGACTTGGGTCTGAAATCGAGGCCCCCAGAGCTCGAAAATAACAAAAACCGAAAAAGAGAGCGTAATCACAGACTGAGCATGTCGTACGTGTTTAACGTGGCTTATGGTGATGTAACAGTACTGCTTTCCGATGTGAATGTCCGCAGTGTGTAGTTGTCGGTGCGTGGGTCTGAGCGGGTGCGTCTGTTGTTTATGTGGGTATATACATGTCTCCTCCACTAGGAGGCAGCGATGGTCGTGCCACCGCCAAGCCGCAGCAGGATCTGCTGGCAGTCCTGAAGCGAGCGCCGGTCTCCCACACGCTCCAGTGTGCGTCGGGCCTCGGCCAGCAGCCGCGCCCGGTGGCCCGGCGGCGTGAGCAGCGGCAGGGGCAGATGGCGGCAGGCTAGCAGGATGGCGTGGGCTCGCTCCCGCTCTCCGAGCATGCAGTCGCCCTCTGGTGGTGGAAAAGATGAATTATTCAAAAGCAGACTGGCAAGCAGCTCAGTGTCTCTGGGGCTGTTCCACTCACCTGCCCCACAGCCGCGGTTGTGGCTGCGTCTACGCAGGCTGAGCTCCAGCAGCTGGTGCGTGCGGGTGGGGCTGGCCCCCGCCATCAGCCGCATGGTCGTCTCATGGAGGAAGAGCTGCAGGATGACATGAATTCAATGTCTTCATCATCATCATCATCATCGCTGTTCTGCGGCAGGCTGTGTCCTGGCTCA
This sequence comes from Cyphomyrus plagiostoma, assembly GCA_019775915.2. Classification (NCBI taxonomy): domain Eukaryota; kingdom Metazoa; phylum Chordata; class Actinopteri; order Osteoglossiformes; family Mormyridae; genus Cyphomyrus; species Cyphomyrus plagiostoma. The sequence goes on from JABFEA020000048.1 coordinate 1,942,133, forward strand.
TGGGTACGACAGCAGTTCCTGAAACATTCTTATGGCCTTCCACACAATAACCACAGTTCCAAGTTTTCTGAAGTGAAGTATCACCCTAACTTCTCAAATTGTCTGGCAGCTGTGCTCCTGCTAACAGGAGAGCCTCCCCAGTTCACAGTTGAAGGGGAGTCAGTTATCCCACCGTACCTTGTGCTGAGCCTGTCTGTAGCACTGGCCCAGTTTACGCAGAGAGCTCAGGTCATGCTGAAATCCAGCCAGTTGGGAGCTGGGGGCGGGGCCTGGTTCCCCATTAGCTCCGCCTCCTCTCTGCCATAGGTTGGTCCTCAGGGTCAGCAGGAGGTCACATACCAGGAGCTCCACCCCCTTGCATGGACAAAAACACGAGAGGGACATTTAAGTGAAAGTGCAGAGATGGGCTGAACAAGGTGATTAGAGGCTATGGTGTGCGGGGGAGGGGCACAGCATGTGGGGGGAGCGCAGCATCTCAGGAGGCCTCTGTACTGCACTGCAGACACATTGCACCGGCCTGAGGAGCATGCAATGCAACTACAATGCACCACAGCCACCCCCCCCAGCTTGCACCACCCTTATTTCCCCCGTCAGCTGGTCGCTGCGCCCCTGTGTGTGCAGGTTAGCCACTTACAAGGTAGATAATTCACAGAGAATTAAGACAACGAATCAAACAAGCAGGGCAGTGGATCAGTACTGTACAGTAGTCACTTTGCCGCTCAGACAGTATACACTAGTGGGCAAAACTGTGGAAACCCAGCATTTTTGGCATTATGCTTTAAAAATTACAGGAATATTGGTGGTAATGTTCATAAACAATTAAATAATGGATGATTAAATAAGTAACTAGAGCAACAGTTGAATAAAGTTCTGCAGTCTCTGAAGTGTTTCCACAATTTTGCCCACTGTAGGTCCAGCTGGCACATACCCAAGCTTATTTTCCCACCTGTACACATATGCCCCCCCCGCCCCGTGCGTACCTTGTTGAGCCAGCCAGCACTCTGGCCCAGGGGCAGGGAGATGCTGGCCTGCAGGTGGCCGCTGGAGCGCTCACAGGCCGCCAGGCAGCCGGGCCACGCCTCCCCCTTCTGGGCGTTCAGGCTCATCTGCACGGCCCGACACAGGTGCTGCACAGCTTTGGGGAGCGGGTGGCTGCCGGGGGCATGTCGCCATGGTTACGGTCCATGGTGCACATGCATGTGTACGGGTCAGTATTTCTGACACCGCATGCATTTACTTATACGTGTGTGCATATACACGCGAGTGTGAGGTGTGGTACTCACTCCAGCGTGTGCATATATACGCGAGTGTGAGGTGTGGTACTCACTCCAGCGTGTGCATATACACGCGAGTGTGAGGTGTGGTACTCACTCCAGCGTGTGCATATATACGTGAGTGTGAGGTGTGGTACTCACTCCAGCGTGTGCATATACACGCGAGTGTGAGGGGTGGTACTCACTCCAGCGTGTGCATATACACGCGAGTGTGAGGTGTGGTACTCACTCCAGCGTGTGCAGGGCTCTCGGCAAACGCTCCGCCTCGGCCAGCAGGGACCTGACGGCCTCATCGTCACCCTGCAGCCAGCATGCCACAGCCTCTAGGACCAGCGCCCACCAGCGGCACACGGGGTCTCCCACTGCTTGTGGCAGGGACGGGGGTGAGCACACAAGTCATGGAGAGATACATCCGGAATCACATTTACCAAAGTAACGGGTTTTTATATAATAGCACGTCAATGCAGCATGACCCTGGGATGGGATGAGTGTGCCTGTGGGCGTGTACCTGATGCCCTGCCGTAGCTTGCAGGGTGAGGGAAGGGAGGGGAGGGCGAGGGAGACTCCTCTGTGCAGCTGTTCAGTAGATGAAGAAACTCCAAAGCGCTGGAGAACTCGCTATTGGAGGAGAGCAGGTTCACCATTTAAATTAAATGCCATTTAAATAATTAAAGGCATTAAAAGCATCATACACGGGCATCACACTCTCTCAGACACACCCACAGGCCCCACCTCCCTACCAAGCTGTCCCTCCCCCCCATGAACATGCTCCACCTCCCCACGAGCTTCCAAGCTGCCCCGCCCCCCCCGAGCTGATGAGGGCGTTACCCCGTGCCCTCCCGAGCCTTCTGCGTCTTTCCGTCGGCGTGCGGCTGGATCAGTGAGTGTACAGCTCTCTCCAGCAGCTTCTCGCAGAAGCAGCGGTGCAGCTGGGCGATGGGGTCGGCTGCGTGGGACAGAGGGATCGGCACAGGGGCATCAGCATGGCGTGCGTGGTCCAAGACTCTGCTTCTCTGAGCGACAAATAGCTCAGAAGGTCCGGAGCCCACAAGGTCAGATTATAGTGTAACAGCTGTAAGTGCAGCATGTTCAGCAAAGGATGCAATTTACTGGGAAACGTTACAGAGATATAATAAGGATGATTAATCATAATGCACCTGGGTCTCTCTGGGAAGTATAGACACCCTCTCGGTTGCCAGACTGCACAGACCAATCGCAGCTCAGGAAGAACTGCCTGCCCAATGGGGTGAAGAGCCAGTGCGGCCAATCAGGGGCCTGCCTGGAGTCCGACTGATAGGCCAGGCTCTCAGCACAGCTCAAGAGGTAACCCTGAGAATGGGAGAAGAGGAGAGAGACAGACAAAGAAGATAAGCATGGAAAGAAAACGAGAATGAGAGAGAGGAAAAGGATGGCGGAAAGGACACGCTTACAGGCAGGCAGGAGAGGTGGTGGCCCAGCACATTGCGAAGCGCGATGGCCGCCGTGACGTAGATCTCGGCCTGCTGGGGGGGAGGCACCTTTCCTTGGGCGCTCTCGCTCAGGTTCACCGCGCTGAGGGACAGGGACAAGCCCCAAAGGCCACTGCGCTGCAGCAGCTTCCCTATGGGGGGGACGACACCTGCCATGAGCCGGTGTTATTTGTTGTTTACTCCATTGGAGGAACAGTTCCCAGCTCTCACCCTGACAAATTATCGCTGCGGCCCAGAGACAGGTCTCTCGGGGTGATCTCTCTGCGGTACACAGAGTGTGTTTGCCGAGTAACAGGACAGGGCTCACCTGTCAGCTGCAGCTGGCTAAGTCTCTGGTACACCAGGGCGGCATCCCGTGAGCTGGTCTGTGACTCCTCCCCTTTGTGCTTCCCACCAATCTGACGCACCAGCCAGCCCAGCGGGGTGGGCCGGTGCAGGCAGTAGCGAATCAGATTCCAGGAGAGGGAGCAGGCCAAGTCGAGGCTGGTTGCCGGAGGGGCCCTGGACAGTACGGAGAGGCAGGTCTGCAGGCTGGTGGCTGCAGCTGCGTAGTCACCCTAAGCGGTTGGGGGGGGGGGGCAATCACTATTATACTGCTGAAACAGAGCTTCAGAAGATCAATATAAAAGCAGATAGAGAGATTCTGCGTAAAGAGACACCCCCGGTGCCCACCCTCAGCAGCTGGAGGTCGGCCTGCTTGCGGTGCCTCCAGAAGCAGACGGACTTGGGCGAGTGCAGCGGTGTCACCGGCTCCCACAGGTACAGGACTCTCACGCAGCCCCAGACGGCGCCCACGCCGCTCAGCAACCATACGCTGATCCAAGGCAACAGCCACCAGAGCCACACCGCTGCAGGGGGTTTAGGGACGGATAGGCACAAAACCCATAATCACACCCTGTCGGTTCCAGGGACTTCAACAGCCCAGCAGCAAAGAACTGACTCTAACTTGTACCGTCACTAGTTTCTATGGCATCATTACTGAGCCTATCATCGCGGCGCTCACCAAAGCTTTGGGTCTGACCAGAGAAGCCCAGCATGGTTCTGGAGGGCACGTGTCCCACACCAGCAGGGGTCCACTCGGGTCCGCTCCGGGCCTCGGGGCCCAGAAGCGAAGGCAGCGGGTTGAGCGACAGGCAGAGGAAGGTGAGAGCGCAAAGGAGGATGCGAGAGCGGTCCATGACGCCCATCGAGGCAGGGGAGTCGGGCTCGCACTTCATCTGCAGGCGAAAATGACAATGCTGAGCCGCACACCCCAGCACCCAAACACACACCCGCCGTGAAGAACATCCCATGGTTGACCATCCATGGCCCTCTCAGCTCCACCAGCTACCTCGGCATGTACCTGTTCATGGTCCAGCAGAGGGCTCCCAGGCTCCGAGTCCACGCAGTAAGGGGAAAACTGGTGGGGAGACCCTGAGCCCGAATCCGAGGCAGGGGGTGACATCATCACCATCTCTGGTTTCATCTCAGTGTCATCCGTTAGACACACAGACTCTGGAGCAGGAGAGAGGAGAGCAGCTCATCACCCAACACTCAAAATCTCATTTCGCTTTAAAAACACGGTTATATGGGACCCATGAGTGGGCCAAGCACATCACAGGACACAGTCAAACACAAGAACTTACTGTTTTTCTGGTTGGCCATCTTGAGGGCCAGGTTCTCTTGTCGGAGCTTATGATTGGTCTGCTGAAGGTACTTTATGTAATCAATGGCCTTCTTCAGCACTCCTGATTTGTGCATCTTCAAAGAAAAAGTGCACATTAAATCTTGAGAAATACAACAACCAATGTAATCAGACAGTAGGCTTTCTGAAAACACTTCAGTCAGAGAAATACACAAGACAAATTTGAAGCTAATTTCTTTAGCATTCACGTTACTTAAATTTCCAGTTCCATAGACATTGCCTAACACATATGCAAAACCTCTGCTACAGAACTTCTGTCTTGTTTTAGAAGAAAGTTCAATGCCTGTATCCAGTACCTTCCCCAGTGACTCACCTTGGCATCGTTGCCCATCACTAGGTCTCTGAGCTCCAGGATCTTGTCATTGATAGAGGAACGGTATCTCTTCTCAATAATGTTGTGGGTGGTCCTCTTCTCACCCTCCTTCATCCCTACTCCCAGCCCCATCCCTGTCACCGCCCCTTGGTCTGTGCCGGCCCTGCCATTGGTTCCGCCAATGGATGCCCCGGATGACAGCTGCTTGATTGGCAGCTTGTCTCCACCCCCCATCACAACGGGAAGTGTGGTCAGAATGTTGCCACCCATCAGAGTCTAGGTAGAAAAATACTAGTAAATACTACATCAAAGGGTAGATTAATCAGATACGACACACTGGTAGAAAATTTAGACAGGTGGACGAACTGAGCATGAAAACAGGGTGAAGGATAGACAAGTAGAGCGGCATACCGGGACCTGCAGGGCCGTGGTCTGGATGGGGGCAGTCAGAGCTGCGATACCAGCTGGGTTCTGCACTGTGGACAGGACCTGGGTGCCATCGGGCTTCAGGGTGGTCAGAACCAGGGAGTCAGTCTTTAAAATCTGGGGCTGGTGGACCAGAACCTTAAGGAAAGACAAATGGAATATAAAACTGCAGCAGAGAATGAAAAAAAGGAAAAAACTTAACAGGAAGTGGTGTTTGACTCTGAGGTTAGGGATTTATTCCAGGGATCACGAGGTCACAGGCCTGAATCCTTTGGTTGGCAGAGTGATCATTTTACTGTGGGGCCCTTGAGCAAGGCCTTTAATCCCAAATAGAGCACCACAGTGTGGGACAAATGATTGACACTGTACTGACCTACACTCACCTACATACACCAGTGTCATAGGAGAGAAAAATATCTGAAAACTGAAGAATTCCTATGTACCTGAACAAATGGCAATAAAGTATCTGAATAACTGTGGCGGCAAATCAAGAAATTACTGACCTGATTATCTGACCCAGGGAATCACAAATTGAGTATTTTTATCCAAATATCACACATTTACAAACGAGCACACGGTACGGCTGTACTCACTGGCACTTGCTGCGACACTGCATGTACAGTAGCAGGCGCCGTCGAGAGCGTCTGTATGGTCTGGCCGGCTGGCGTCAGGACACGCTGGTGCTGGATTGCCATTGGTTGAACCTGTGGTGATGTCATGATGCTCTGCATCTGCGGTTGGAGGACTGTGAGCAATGGGAGGGACAAAGTTAAGTTTTTCATTCTGGGAATTACACAAGTAACTGTGCAGCAATTTACTAAATGCTTATGCTAATATTACAGAAAGACAAATTTATTTCTCAAAATAAAACTTCTAATATATGTGCGATGCTCACAAAGTTTTGGAATGCTTGCTTGATTCTATAATTTGGGTTTCAAATTCTTATTACTTTACATGAATGTTTTGCTTAAAACTACTGGTTGTTTCTAATGACACGGATACATTTTATAAACAAATAAATAAACTAATGTTTTTTGTTATTGATCTAATGAATTTTTACTGAATTAAGCAAGCATCCCAAGACTTTATATAAGTGCTGTACAGGCAAAAAATTAGAATAAAATATGAACACAAAAAATGTATTTGAAGTAGAATATCATTCGGGATGATAAAAGATTTCTAAATCAGAATAAGTAGGGATTCACCTTGGAAACCAGGCGTGGGGCTCTGATGGCAGATGACAGAGTTTTGAATAAAGCGTGAGGGTGAGGCGCTGGTCAGGGCTGGGGCAAACATCACGGTCGGGGCCTGTGTCTGCATCGGCAGTGCCTGGCTTTGGGCCTGCACTGAAAAGCCTGTGGCCTGTACTCCCAAAGTCTGTACTGCAGGGACGGCCGTGCTCTGCACCTGGATGGGCTGTGTCTGCTGCTGAGGCTGTGGCACCACCTGCTGGACAGGCTGGGGCCGCGGCTGAAGCGGCGGTGGAGCACGGACCTGGACCTGGGGCTGCACGGGAGTCTGGGGAGGCGTCAGAGTCACAGAAGAGGGGGCAGCCATAGGTGTGAGGGGAGCAGGGCTCTGAAACGCCATATTCCCTGGTGTTTGGGAGGTTGGGGGGGCTTCCAGCAGAGGCTGAGAGGCGGGGCCATGTTGGAGGGAGCCAGGTGGTATCTGATCCTCGAAGAGGTCGGGAAAATCACCCACCTGGTTGCTAACAAACTGTAGCATCTCTGTGGGGGGAAACACAGGAACACTGGCTGTAATATGACTGTGCCACCTGTAGGTACTTACAGAAGACTTCCCAGTGAAAATGTCACTGAAAATGTGCTTGGTTCAAAACATGAAAAGTGCCTTACACATGGAATTCTCAATAATGCTTTTTAGAAACTCTTGATACAATCGATATAATACCAATACAATTCTACCTATTCAGATTACAACTCAAACAATACAAACTGAAACTTTGTTTTTGTAAGTTATCTAACATCTGCCACCAAATAAGCATTAAGTACGGGGAAAAAAATCTTGACCTATTTCAAAACCTACATTACAAAAAAAAAAAAAAAAAAAAAAAAAGAAACATGCACTGCACAGGTACCAAAGAGATGATGCTATTTACGGGCAACAGGGTCAGGGCAGAGAAGAACCTCATCATAGCAACAGTGTAGGGTAACAGTGACACTCAAAATTTCAATAGCCTCTCAATGATAACACTCTAAAGAGTAACAATATAGTCTCTATGGCAACACAGTGCTGGAACACTGCAATACATCCTACATAATGAAACCATCAAATTATCCCTTAACATTAACACTGATGCCATCACGTGACGTACCCTCCACAGCAGTATTGGCACTGACCTAGAATTTTCAGGATACCTAACAAGTGGTGATGAAAAATATGAAAAATAAGGGGTCACAATTCTTGCACCAGTTATGCAAGACAAAACTAATCATGCAGTTACAGCCATAGTAATTAGTGGAACTGCTTAATTACATCTGACTCTGGGTCATGTTCTGTCTCAAACAGGAGCAAGCTGGAAATGATTAATTCAAGATAACCAGAATCACCGTCAGTGTGATGAGATGACAGCTTTCACAAGAAAGAAAGGGTATCCTTGAACTCCAGGTCATAACCTTGAATGGAGAGTGACTAAATTACCACTCTGTTATTAATCGGCTACCTCATATTTCCAGAGGGGAAGGTCACTTAAGTGGCAAAAAAGTCACTTTCCAGATCATGGTTCGAAAAACAGATGCGAAATTCAAAGTTAAAAAAAAATACAAATCTTAAGCTGTGTGCAGTACATTATAAATACGTAACCTAATTTTCATTTGAAGAAAATCACACCTTGACTTTGGCAACAAAAGAAAATTACATAACTCATAGTAAATACAGATAAAACACAGCAAACAAGGCATCATAAACTCGACCCCCCTAACACAGCAGGACCCTTTGGTTTAAAAACAGGGGGGTGTTATTGAGAGGTGTGTCAGTGCTGGAAACTATTATTCACCTTGTATTCAATAAAACCATGGTGAAACAAAACTGCACAGACTTACATACATAGGGGGGCTGCCCAGAGTCACAAATTACTGTAAGAAACGAATTACTAATATGGAAAGTAATTAGCAAAGAACACGCCAAAGAAATATAATATAAAGAAATGTAATATTTTCATATTTAACCTCCATCTGAGTGCGCGACAATATAAAAAATATAAGGGGCAAACATACTTGATGATGTAAAATGTCGAAATAATGCCCGAATCTGTATTACGGATTTTATTGTTTCCATGTTGGTTGTGCCAGTTTAACATAAATATCTGCTACTTAATCCACCGGTTTGACAGACAGCATCTGACAGGACGCTTGATGTGTGCAAGACATCTATTTCGTCCATGTTCTCTTGTGCAGTTTGTTAACTAATTAAAATTGTGTAATAACATATCGTTCACTATAAATACCTCGTATCAAAATAACACTTATATAAATATAATACAGTTTACCAACTGAATGTCTGAGTGCCTGAAAATAGGACAAATTCACGGAATAATCGCGGAATGTAACAATCAATAATAATGCATCCACCTCAGGTCAAATGTACAGTATTATAAGATCAACTGTAACACAAGGAAGCTATAATATTGCAGACAATTTACGCTTCTCGAATAACCTGGCAGGTGACGATCGAGTCAGAGGACATTCCAGCTATCGGATCCCGGATACGGGGTACACTGATCATTTCCATTTTCAAAATTAATATTACGATTTCTTTAATAACAGTCATTACCCACCATCAATGTCACCGAGGGTAAATTCGTCCCCGAGTTCTGACAACGTGGGGTCCATATTTTCCATTGCCGAAATATACTCTCCACCGTCCATCCTCGTTTTCTTTCACTTTCCCGGTTGCCACCGGAGAATTTTTAAAGGAAAAATGTGGAAGCCTGACGACAAGAAATTAACTCTTTTCTACGATTTGTCGAAATATATATATATATATATAAAGACCCCGTGCCTGCAGAAGGCGAAAATCTCTCTTAGTAGGTCCATTTACAAATTAAAGGAAGCCATTTTGCTTTCCAGCTGCTACGTCATTTACAAACACACCAAATTCAGCCGAATTTTTGATTGGTGAACTGTTGACTGTTGTTGCCCTAAGACCAGGGACCACTAACCAATCAGAGCGCGCTTTATGCCATGGTCTGATAGTACGTCACTGATCAGAAGCTTCCGTTTAATTTTACTTTGCCACGCCCAACCACGGAGATCCCCGCCCAATTACAGAAGAAACGCTTCATGTTCGCGGTCAAACTTTAACCACCGTTTGTGAAAATGTGTGGATATGTGTGGTAGTTGACATTTCACGTTTTTTATTGTTATAATTTTAGTATCACAATCACTCTAACACTGACAGTGAATTTTAAGACGGAACCTTGCAAAATTGTTTATTTCTTTGTTCATAATACACAAATCACCACGTATTAATGTATACATACATAAAACCATATTTCCAGCACCATAGCTTCATAAAATAGCATGAAGAATATTATCAGAATACACTGTTTTATTATCAGAAAATTTGTTTTACTGAAATGTAATCAGAAAAGCACACATTGTTTATTACATAAAATACAACAAAACATTTCCCAAAATTAAACTCCAATATTACATAGTAAAAAAATTCTTCATGTATTTAATTTAGAACTGTATTCCTGCGGTTCAATCAAAGTGGCAAAATTTGAAATCACACAAATCATATAATTCTTATCATAATTATATATTAATGGCATGGGTATCATTGCTTGAACTGCACCATTTTAGATGTTATATCTCATAGAACACAGCACTCATAAGTATTTATAAAGAAAAACTCCGAAGCATATAACTAATGATGACACCCAAACTAATAGTAACTGATAGCACATGATATTTAATTTTCTGATCCAGAATCTTTATTTTTTGTTCCAGGAGAACTCCCAAGACGTCTTCTCAACAGTGCTATATTCTGAGGGACCAGCCCTCTGCCTGACATTCTCCTTAACAACCTTCACCACCAGCCCCCCGGCTATAGCGATCCCTGTAGCCACCTTTCCGATCTCTGTAGCCACAGATATGATTCGATCAAAGCCCGTTGCCACCCTCCCACCAGCCGCCACCATGTCGGCTCCCATCGGCCCTACCACTTCTACTGCCTGAGCCCCTTCTGCCACCATTAGTGGTCCTGTCATTTCTACTGAGCCAACACCCTGCGCTACAGTGGAGTTAACCACCCCCACAGCACTCACACCCTCTGCCGCCACAGGTGCTGTGGAGCTTACAGCTGCGCCACATGCCCCCAGGGCTGCCCCTGCGCCTAGGACCACACCTGCACCAGCAGCCACTCCCACTGCCGTAGCTCCCATCACTCCGACCTGCCGCAGTGCCTCTATGGAGGCATCCAGTGGAGTTTCAGCATCGGCTCCTGCCAGTGCACCCACCGACCCTCCGAAAACCACCCCCATCGCTGACCCCACAGTCATGACGGCAGTGCCTGACGTAGCAGCTACCACTGTCCCAATTGCACCCCCCATACCCACTGCCTGCCCAACCAAAGCGGCACCCGCAGCCACAGCTAGGGGAACTGCGGCCCCACACACAGCGCCCACGACCACTCCTGTGGCAGCAGCAGCCACCAAGATCTTGATTTTATCCAGGACCTTAGCTGAGTGGATGGCCTCCTTCCTGAACCTCCATACAGCAGACTCTAGAGATACCATCGGGCTTTTAGCCCCTTTCCTCCTCTTCCACTGCCCTTGCCTTTCCTCTCCACTATCTGGAGTCACGGCTTTAAGGTCATACTTCCTCCTTTTGGCCCCATCCATGAATAGCCCCTCCATGGCCTTTGCTGCCTCTCGCTCATTCATTAGCCTTTCCTGCTCCTCCCTGATAACTGCTTCAGCTTCCTGAAAGATGTTTTTAGTGTAGCACCCGCCTCCGTTAACCTCCACCATCCTCTTCACCTTCTCCAGCAAGCCCCACACTTGCTCTCTGTCTTCAGGTTTCCTGTTGTTGAGGACATGGTATCTGTGCCCACATCTCTCTAGAAGTGACTTGAGATCCTCTGGGGCAGTATCTCTCAGGTATTCCTCAATGTCCATCTCCTCCAGGTCATCCCCCCTCGTGAACACAATCACGCTGTGATTGAGGATTGCCTGCTCCCCGAAAATCAGCTCCACCTCTTTCACTGCCCTTGCCTCATCTTCTGTGTATCGGCTAAGCTGGATCACCACGAGGAATGCATGGGGTCCTGGAGCCATCTGCGCCACACACTTAGCAATTTCAGTCCGGATATGTTCCGCATCAAAACGGGTGTCTCCAAACCCTGGCATGTCCACCACTACAACCCTCTTCCTCTGCTGCCTTCCACCTCCACGTTCCTTTTCTTCTCCACCATATTCCAGGATGCCTTGTTCACAAGTCTGGGTCACTGAGCTGGCACTGAGTTTTGACAGGAAGTGCTTCTGACCAAGGATGGTGTTGCCAGAAGAACTCTTCCCTGACCCAGTTTTGCCAATCAAAACTAGTCTGAGTTCTGTCATTGTGAGCTCATCATTATCCTCAGTGTCAGTTCCTGTTTTGTTATCTTCCTGACTTGGTTCTCTTTCTTTTCTCTGTTTACCTGTAGGAATACCAAATAAATGAGAGCCATAAAAAAATAGATCTAATAAATAACATACCCCCCCCCCCCATTTGATCCCTTTGCCCCCAACCTCTACAATCTTTAGTCTCAATGTGATCTCAAATTAAATAAGTCCCAGATCATCACCTATTCAATATCCCTGGCAAGTCTGAAACAGTAACCCTAAAAGTATGTGAAGAATCTGTCTCCACAAAATCAAGCGTCTTCTACAGCTGCCCTTTCCTTCCTTTGCTGCCTTCCTTTGTGTTATATATTTTTTTGTTATAAGCCACTATGAATAATTGTAAACAGATCAAAGAACACATCGATATTACTGCTTTAGTTACTCTTGCTGTCGATGACTCAAAGTTGGCATTGTGCCGCTTCAGAAGATGCTTGTTACAGCATTTAAAAGCCACGCATACGGACGAAGTTCGCTGGTATCTTTCTAGCCCTCTAAACATACCGATCAAGGTTAAACATCGAGAGCAATTGTTCACCAGAAATTTCTGCAAACATATGGGTACTACTGTTCAACTACGGCAAAAACAAAAAGTTTTTACTGTATTGTTGTGCTGTACTGTTTGACTCCAAACTTGCGAAAGGCAGGTCCGAATATGCATAAACAGCAATCAGAATGCGGGCTGGATAACTGGCTATATTAATAATTAGTCTATTATTTAGCAGCATTCGCTTTTGTTTACGTTTCGATGTCGCTTATCAAACCGCACTAGCTAACCAGCTAAGCACTGATCCTAAGAGTCAAAATTATACTCGCAGCCCTGACTCACCGTCTCTGTCACACATTACTTCGAACGTGTCACCTTCCCCTGAAGGCAAAGCCAGCATATCCATTTTCCTTCTGGCGAAATGTTAATGGCGACCTGTCTGTCCCTGTACAAAGGGGTACCGGAAAGCCCCCAACGAAAACGAAACTTAAATTCGTATATAATAATCTTTGGCTCCACCTACTGGCCAATTTTGCCATTTTAAAACATTTACACGTCTGTTAATTCGAATTTATTTTACATAATCAGGAATCATTCCACTTTAATTCAACAAATGGCCTTTGCGTTACCATTTGTGATGTTGATTATATCTGGCATGTGAATTACACTAACTTGGCAGAGCTCAGAAATATTTTTCATTACCAACCAAGGGTTGCAAAGAAAACCGCAATTTGCATTTATTACTTTTGAATATTAAAAAACTAGTTAAGGGCTTTAAGTAACAAGTCATTTTTTAAATAATGAAATTCTTGCTGCTCACTATGAAAGGTGATGTTGCAAAAGAATTTTTTAATTCACAAAAACATTTATGAGTTCTGAAAGGTAGGTATAATTCTTATACCAAATTTAATCAGAAACCGTTTCGGTAATTAGTTGAACTAAAAGGGAATGAATCCTAAGCATGGCAAGAAACCTGGTTATTAAATGACTGTACAGAATAAATCCAATACAGGAATCCAAACAAAGATGGGACATGAGATTTTAACGCAGCTCACAATAAATTTGTCCAAATTTTTACAGTTTGGCCTTTTGGGATAAATGCTTTGAATTCAGCAACTGTCACTGACCGCAGTTTAAGATGAGATGACAAGCAGATTCATAATCAGCGTTCTTAATCTCCGCTCAGTCGACAGCCCGAACATGACCACCATCACGGTTCAGAGGGCATTTCAGTAAATAGCAAACTCATTCAATAATTTCAATGGCTGAAAAAAATACTATCGTAAATCGAAAATAAATACACAGACTAGAGTAAATTGTACGACCGTAGTTTATTGTTCTATAAATACAATCCCAAATATCTTTTTTTAATTTTGAAATGGAGTAAAAAAAATCTAAAATAAAAATCCACAAAAAGACCTGTACGTTTGCAAGTCTGAAAATTTGACAAAAACAGCATGAAACCACTGTAGCTAAATTATGACGAAATGGGAGGGAGTTAAGCTCAGTCACGGACTCTTTAAGTAAGTGATCACCTGCGAAAGGAGGAAGCAAAAGGCTACCAGTGAAGAACTAAATGAAACGACCGAGGCTGAAAGGGAGCATAAATCACCTGATGGTGCCCCTTCGCGCAGATGACCAGTAGGGGCAGTGTTGTATAGTTTAACCACAAACCTATTCTTCGTGGCAGCCCTACTCGGTTCAAACGCTAATTTTTTATCGGCGTGCAGCACGATGATTGTTTCTCCCCAGGCACACGTTGAACCGTTGGTGATGTTTGTTCATACATATAATTGCAGATGATTAAAAGAGATATAACTTTAATACTCATTATGCTATTTTGAAGCAGCCATTGTTTGGGACAGAATAAAAAAATACCAGAAATATATCCAGCAATTGTTCAGCTTTATATTCAAACAACTAACCCAAAGGGAAAAACAACTTAGTCACACGTATATAACTGTTACTTAAGACTAAAAATTTAAATATAACTCCTGAGGGGATGCTATTGAATCTCAATCTCACAGTTTCCTTTGCTATGAATTGTTTTAAGGAAATTAATTACACTACAAAAATTCTTTGTTACCAAAAACAAGTTTTAAATACTCTCCCTAAATGTATGTAACCCCTCCATTTTTTCTACCAAAAATTGAAAATAGCCTAATTTCCATTTATTTTCATAAAATTACTGTTTATTCTTTTCCACACACACACACACACACACACACACACACACACAAACACACACCTGTACCCCTCTGGCCCCAGTCACTCTAAAGATGCCCTCTGGTCACATATTCTTCCCCAGGGCAAGGGGGTGCTATAACTCGGTACGAGAGCGGGAGATGCGGGGCCCCTTCCTGATCTCTTTCCTCTTCTCCTCTTTGCGCCGCCGCTTCTCCTCCTCTCGTAGGATCTTCTGGAAGGCTTCAGCGGTGTGCAGCATCTTAGCAGAAGAATGCCAGTGAAGAACAGAAGGTTTATGTGACAGACATGGCGCGGTGGGGGCAGGTTGACTAAGGGCATGCTAGGATTTTCCATGTGCCATAACTCACATCATCTCTCTCAGTACGGTAGGGGTTAATGAAGTCCGGTGACTTCTCTGTGATTCCCAGCTCCTGTGACATCTAAGGGGGAGGATGTGGAAAAACATTAAAAAAAAAAAAAAAAAAAAAAAAAAAAAGATTAAAATTGGAAAAAAAATAATTATTGAAAAACAAAAAACCAATGATGGGATAAAAACATTTAAGAATGATTATAAAAAAATAGCAGAGTATTGTTTCATTATTCTTGTCCACATTTTAAAATGACTGACTAACGGTAAAGGCTCAGTTTTCTTGTCTTCAAGCATCCAGCGCTCTTTTTGTCTTACCAGTGTGAGGACGTGCTGGTGTGCTCCCCCAGCAAAGACGCCCGTGAGGTTGCAGAAATGCAGGCCCCAGCGCACCAGGCCCTCCCAGTCGGCATTGCGGTCGTAATAGTGATGAACGATGCGGGGAAAGCGCAGAGCCACGTCGCCGAAGAAGGCTGTGTTCTCCAGCACATGGGAGTATGCTGAGGATGTGTGTGCATGTATACACACAGACACGGACACACACAGACACACGCACGCACACAGACACGCACACATTCATACCAAACATCAGTGTCAATCGAAAATCGGAGAGAGAGAATCTTTATATAGCAAGCAGACTTAAGACTAAAGGCCCAGGGGAGGGGCATTGTTGTTGTACCCTAGGAATAATTAAGATCAGTTGCTGCAATAACATATCAAGTATAAACAGGCAAAACCTGTAAGTAACTTCAGGTATAAACATCAATTGAGCAGCTAAAATGTAAAGCAAACAATGCAAGTGAGTCACAGGCAACGAAAGACACTTTGATATGAACTCAGAGGAGAGAGAGAGCGGGATGGGGGGGCGAGGAGAGAGAAACAGATTGAGGGAGGAGAAGAAAGAAAGTGAGGAGGGGCCTGTGATGCAGAGCACCAGGAGGCTGACCTTCCTTGATCTTGTCATCCAGTGGAAAGGGGTCATCAGGCTGCATGTTAGCAGCAGTGAGTATCGCCCTGGAATCTTCCAGCACCTTGAGAAAGACACACAGCCATATGCCAGACACTCCGATACCCTTTCCATCACCTGCTGCCCTTCACTCACCTGGTGGGCATAATAATTTTTTTTTGGACAAGAGAAAAAAAAACTCCAAGCTCAGGGAAAAACACGACTCCGCCACATGAATGCTGCATTGTCATTATGGGCTATATGCTGTGCTTATTGAGCATTGCCATGACATAATGATTTTGGGTGATGAACCGCTTACAAGCTCCAGCGTGTTACAGGAAGGCAAAGAAACTAAATTTATCACATTAACTTGATGAAATTCATTTGTCCTCCACAAGGAATGCAAAGAACTAACAATTAATACTGATTTGAGTGCCATTTGGGTTCTTGAGTGAGTTTATAACTAATTCTTATTACCGTTTCCATACATGACTTGAAAATAGCCCAGTGAGTCATGATGATGTCATTTTATCAAATAAACAAAAACAATCATAAATAACACATACATGCATATACAGCGGGGAAAATAAGTATTGAACACGTCAACTTTTTTATCAATAAGGGGATTTCTAAGTGGGCTATTGACACAAAATTTCCACCAGATGTTGCCATCAAGCCAAATATTGAATTCATAGAAAGAAATCAGAACATTGAAGTATACAAGTTGAGTCATAATAAATAAAGTGAAATGACACAGGGAATAAGTATTGAACACATGAAGGTAACAAGGTGCAAAATGGCATAGAAAGCCAGGAGAACACCTGAAATCTGTCAGTATTGAGAGAGAAATCATGCACCCTATCAGTACTAATGGATATCAGCTGCTTTAGTCCTAATTGATGACCTATAAAGGCTTCTCATTATCCAGGAGGCACACAGGACAGACTTCATGATAGGTAAGAGCAAAGAACTCTCCCAAGATCTTCGTAATCTCGTAGTTGAAAAGCATTCTGATGGGACTGGTTACAGGCGCATGAATGTTCCTGTGAAATGGAAAGAGCATCAATTCACAATAAATCGACCACGATCAGGTGCTCCATGTAAGATCTCTGTCCGAGGAGTCCAAAGAATAATCAGAAGAGTTCTCCAAGAGCCAAGAACCACTCGGGCAGAACTTCAGGAAGCCCTTGCATCAGCAAAGATACTATAAGCAATGCACTGAACCGCCATGGCATCCATGCACGCTCACCACGCAAGACTCCATTGCTGAACAAAAAGCA